>APFE030104762.1:0-15811 GCA_000404065.3 Pinus taeda | reverse complement strand
ACTCCCTATGAAGCAGTCTATGGTCAACTTCCGCCTTCCCCTACTTCTTATCTCACGGGGTGCTCCAAAGTACAAGTCGTGGATCAACTCCTACAACACTGCGCAACCATGCTCGCCCATCTGCGCGAGAATCTTCATCAAGCTCAGAACCGTATGAAGCAACAGGCTGACCAACATCGCTCAGAGCGCCAATTTCAAGAAGGGGATCAGGTCTTTTTTAGGCTGCAACCATATAAGCAAACATCACTCAAAGACAAGGGTTGTCAAAAGCTCTCTCCAAAATTCTATGGACCATACCAAGTACTTCAGCGCATTGGAGAAGTGGCTTACAAGTTGCTTTGCCACCTACAGCAAAAATCCACCCAGTTTTCCATGTATCGTGCCTCAAGAAAGTGATTGGGAACAATTGCCGAGTTCAAACTAGTCTACCGGAATTGGACGAGGAAGGGTCAATCTGGCTTCAACCGGAATAGGTTCTAGACACACGAGACAAGCACCTGCGCGGCTGCATGATTAAAGAGGTCCTCGTCAAATGGAAAGACACCTCTCCGGAAGATGCAACTTGGGAACCAGCCACTATTCTTCAGCAGTTTCCGCAGCTTCAGCCTTGAGGACAAGGCTAGTCTTAAGGGGGAGGGCATGTTAGGGTCCCACCCTAAACCCCTTATTCATGTCATGGGATCACGTCATAGTCAAGAGTCAATAAAGCCCATATTAATATTTGTAAGTGGTTAACCCACAATTAATGAAGGGACCACAGTTAGTTGCAAATGGGCGGTAGTATTAAATAAAGGGTAAATGGGCGATAGTATTAGATAGATGGTATTAATAAAACCCATGGTATTGACCCGTGGTATTGCATGTATGAGTCATATATAAAGGATAGAGACTCCCTGCGAGGAGTATCGTGTCTTGTTTTGTAATCGAGCTTTGCTCTATTGGAGGTTGCCCCCTCGAAGAGGCCTGTGAACATTTCTCTCTGAGTAATAAAATCATTGCTATTCTGTGTTCTGGGTATATTTTCTTCGCATATTCTGTGTTCTGGGTATTTTTCTCACATATTCTCTGTTCAGTATTGCTTTGTAGGTTAAGAAGCATAACATCATCTTGGTGAACAAGTATCTGATTGAATCCTGAAAATCCATCTAGTAAAGAAATTCTACATGACCCCACTACTCTTTGTAGGATGTGGTCCATTTTGGGCAAAGGATAGTGGTCTTTTAAAGAGACCTGGTTTAAATTTCTTAGGTCTACACATAGTTTGATCTCACTTGATTTTTTTCTTGTAGGAACCAGATTGGATACCCATTCAGAAAATCTGATGGGTGCTATGATACATGCTTCAAACATTTTCTTTATTTCTTTTTCAATGAGGGGAAGAAGCATGGGGTTGATTCTTTTAAGTTTCTGTTTGAATGGTTTTTGATTTGGTTTTAAGGGAATGGTGTGTTGAATTACTGAGGCGTCATAGGACTTCAAGTCCTCATAACTCCAAGCAAATACATCTTGGAACTCTTTGAACAAATCCACATACTTTGGTTTTTGATCTGGTGGCAGATTTTTGGACAATTTAATCATTTTGGGCTTCTCTGCTGTCCCTATGTTATGTTCTTCAATAGAAGCATTTAAAGGCTCCATTTTTGGCTTCTTGGGCACATCATTATCATCAAACATGTCCTCTAATGGAGTGAGGCTAGAAGGCAAAAAGTTATTTTTTAGGTCAATGAACTCGGCCTCTGCTTTGGCTGTTTCTTCTAAATGCATATGTTTCAGCTCTTGTATGTTTGTATTGTCAAAAACAGTTGGGTTGAGGATTTGTTTTGCTATTGCAGCTGTTACAGCCTGCTGATTTTCTTTTGTTTGTTGTTGGGAATCGTTCATGGCATCCATGTCAATGTTTGTATTTGAAAATTCACCCTCAAGAGTGAGGAAATTGTTAATCTGTGCATCATTTTGAAATACTTGCCAATCTTTAACATTGTTAGGTACCGAGGGTCTATGTTTTATCTCAGCAGTGAAATGGTGATTTGGCTCAAAGGGAAGCTTGCATGTACTAGCAAAAGTTGCTAGGCTGTGAGCATGAATATTATGATCTCTTGAAATTTTGGCAAGCTTGGATTCACTGAAGGAATTGAGTATTTTTGTGGCAGCGGTCTTATAAGCTCTCATTCTATTGTCATTAGTAACAAAGTTACCTTTCATCTGTTGTATGATTAAATCAGAATCACCTAGAATGGACACTTTTGCAGCTCCTAGAGCTTTGAGCAATTTAAGGCCTAAGAGTAGAGCCTCATACTCTGCCATATTGTTGGTACATCTGAAATTTAATCTATAGGCATGGCCTTCTGCATGATTATCATGTGTATTGTGAATCCATATCCCTGCCCCTGCTCCTAATTTGTTGACAGAACCATCAAACTCTAAATACCATGTGATTTCTTGCTTGTGGTTGGCAATAAGAGTTTCAGTAATTCTAGGATTGGACAGATTTACAATTTCTGTTTCGGAGGTTCTTCTTGTTTGCCAGTTGCCTTGGTTGTTTTGACAATTTCATGAGTTTTGGCAACCGATTCCTCATTTATACATGTTTCTAGCTCTAAGGCTAAAGGCTTCTCATCAGTTGGAGGATTGGTGTCATCATTAAATAAAATAAAAGAATCCATATCAGAATGGATTGAATAAATTGGAAAATTTTGGGGCTTTTCTTCACTACTTACCACATACTTCATCAGTGTTTCCCTGTACAGTCTCTTTGGTTGCCCAAAGACAGATATAGTGGCATAAGAGAGGTCAAGTTGGAGGGATCCTTGGAGTTTTGCTCCCCATGATCTTGATAGGAGCATGCCATATTTTGTTGGGATATCAGCAACTACTACGTCCATCAGGATTATTTTGTTAGGAAATTGGACTAGAGACACACAAAGGTCTTTGATCAACCCTAAACACTTGACCTGACTAGAGTCAAAGGAGTATAGATCTTTGTAGGGTCTTGTTATGTCAAGGTTTAGCCTTTCCATCATAGCCTTTGGCAGTAGGTTATGTGAGGCACCTGAGTCAAACATAGCATTGTGCAAGATTTTTTCATGTACGTGCAGACTGACATAAAATGGTGGAATAGATCCATATGTTGATTTTCCTTTAACCTCAGGACCAAACAACAGCTCAGGGGTATCATCTAAAACATTTACATCATCCCTGACCTGTGGCATTTGAAGTGACCTTTGAATTTGTTGCCTATAGACATCATGCTTGGCAAGTCCTGAGAGGGGGATGGAGATCTTAAGTTTCCCAATATCTGCTTCTAAATTAAATGGTTTCTCCAATGGAACCCTTGTATTAGCAGTAACAGATTTTTCCTTGTCAAGAGTGTTTTCTGTGTTTTCTTTTTTACTGTCAGTGTTATGGTGAATAACAGCTCGTGGTATTTCTGCTTTGGGAAGATTTTCAGGAATGTTGTTCACCTCTTCTTTTGAAGAAGAAGGTGACAAAGGCTGATCAAGAGAAGGATGTATGTCTATCATGTCCTCTACAGTCACTTGGTGCGGGTTTGGGACAGTTGTGTCAGCTGGTTCTATTATGATCACCTTGCCTTTAACTTTGTTGGATTGTTTGCTCTCTTTTGTTCTGCT
The DNA here is from genome assembly GCA_000404065.3 of Pinus taeda. Taxonomy (NCBI): domain Eukaryota; kingdom Viridiplantae; phylum Streptophyta; class Pinopsida; order Pinales; family Pinaceae; genus Pinus; species Pinus taeda. The sequence continues at coordinate 12,182 of APFE030104762.1, read as the reverse complement.
AGGTGCAGGGATATCAATGGTTCTTGTTCTCAACTTACATTGTTTGTGCACCTCATATACAGCAGAATCATAACCTTGTTTAAAATCAAAAGACTCACCAGACTTAGTCTGAAATTGATTTACATCTTGGTAGTCCTGATCTTCTTGAGTCAGAAATTTTTTTTGCTCATTTTTTGAATCTATCAAGTTCATGTGCGTCTCCTCTGTTAGCTCACTGGATGTAGATTCTTCTGCGTAGTTTTCCTGGAAAGGAGGCCTAATATCATAGTCTGGACTAGCCCTTCCAGCGTTTGGGTTTTGAGTTTTCCTGAAATTTGGGTTCCTTATGGCATTGGGCTGTTGTCCTTTCCATGATGATTTCCACTCAACATTCTCTACTCTGTCTCCCAGCCTGTGCATGCCACTGATAATAGCATCTAGTTTCTGGTCTAAGGCTAAGGGTTCTTCCTTGAAGGTGGTTCTTCTCTTCGTTCTAGCTCTGTTTCTTTTGGCAATTAGGTTTGCCTCCATACTAACAGCAACATTTTTCATTTCTGCAAGGCTTTGAGGAGCTCTTTCCCTTAACTGATAAGCCATTTCGGCATCAAAAACATCAAGGAATTTGTACAAAGCAAGATGAGGTGGAGGTCTTAAGTTCTGTGGTATTGCATTATAAACATTGTTAAATCTTGCACAATAGTCCAAGACAATCTCCTGAGGGCCTCTTTTGATGTTGTCATACTCAGATAATATGTGCAAGGGGTCTTTCTTTTTCTCCCATCTGTTGATAAATGACTGGTATAAGGCTTTGGGGTCTACTATGGAATGGGCTGGGAGCGCTCTAAACCAGGTCCTGATATCACCTGTCAGACTTTGGACAAAAATCTTCATTCTCACACTATCATCGTCAATCTCATAGCTCTCAAAGTAATCTTGCATTTTCTTTGTATGCTGAAGGGTTGTGCAGGCACTTGTGCCATCAAAATAGGTTATTTTAGTCTGATAATCCTGAGGCATAGCCCCTGGATTGGGAGGAAGCTATAAAGGTGCATATCTGTTAGCCATATTAACGGGGATAAGTGGAACAATAGGGATAAGCGGTACAACTGGAACAACTGGGGTAATGGGAGTAGCAGTGATCGTATGAGTAGAGGATGGAGGTGTAGAAGAGGTGCCTGGAGAAGTGGATGATGAACCAGGGGAAATTGGGGTTGACCGAAATAAGACTTAGACAGGGGTTGGAACACCGCTTGGTTGAACTGTTTCTGGACTAGAAGCAGTAAAGTATTCTTGTTGCTCTTGCTTCCTAGGGGTCTTAGGGATTAGATTCATATTTTCAAAGGTAGCTGGGGGATTTGGGTCTGGATTTGACCTAGTATATCATGGATTTCTCTTGGGAGCCAGCTTCTAGCTTGTTTTGTTGAAGAATTTTCTGAAAATTTTGGTGAAACGGAAACTTTTTTGAAGGTCAGTTTCTTCCTTAGCAGAGCTTGGACTGGACTTGTAAGATTATCTGAGGATTTTCCCCAATGGAGTCGCCATTATGTTATCACTCAGGTTGTCCCTAAGCTCTAGAATGGATATGGCCGAGGTATCCATAAACCAAACTTCGGACTGCAGGTTCTAGCCCACCTGCAATCAGAGAGGGCTCTCTCTTAATGATTTAGCTTTGTTGATGGTAATTTTAGGCTAGCTATTGGGTTCAGGGGTTTTTGTTTGAGTTTGGATGGAAGGAGGATGCTTTCAAGCAGAGAGGCAATGCATGGAGTGATAAGTTTCAAACCATTGGGCATGGAGTCATGGAGTAGGACTACTTGTGTGTTTTCTTGGTCACATGAGGAATGTGGAGCAGGGTAGCTGCACATGAAACAATCTTCAAGCTAAAGTGACGAAATGAGGGCTAAGGAATGAGAGGCAGTTAAGAATCTCTCATTCAGCTTAACTAGGGGTTTTTGTTTGAGTTTGGATGGAAGGAGGATGCTTTCAAGCAGAGAGGCAATGCATGGAGTGATAAGTTTGAAACCATTGGGCATGGAGTCATGGAGTAGGACTGTTGGTGCATTTTCTTGGTCACATGAGGAATGTGGAGCAGGGTAGCTGCACATGAAACAATCTTCAAGCTAAAGAGATGGAATGAGGGCTAAGGAATGAGAGGCAATTAAGAATCTCTCATTCAGCTTAACAGAGGGAAGGCAAATGAGCTCTATCTAGGGGCAGTTAAGAATCCCTAAACAACAGTCATTCATGAGTGGATTAGGGAAAATATGAGCCATGTGGAATCCATATTTATGCCTAAAACAGATGAAAACATAAAGAAACAACAGAAATTGAGCATAGAGTGCAATTAAACAAGTTCTAAGCTAATCTTTCTTTCTGTTGTTTAGATGGTAATTTATGAATGAAAGCAAAGGTAAGAAGCACTTATTGGGTCAGGTAACAGCACAAGAATTTCACATTCACTCTTCAGCCATAAAACACAGCAAACAGTCCATTCTCCAAGCTTGTAAGTAGTCTTTGATTATAGAAAAGTATCAGGCATACAGTGCGAGTCTCCCTTGGAGCAAAATCAGCTAACAACAACCGACCAACCAACCAACAACCTCTATTACATTGTTCAGGGTTGTATTTATAGGCAAAATATCTGAAAAAATATTTATTACAACTGACCTAAACAGGTCTGCGGGAAAAGCTTTTTAAATCTAAACTTGTGCTGAAATTAAATGCAGGTAAATGTTTGTTGAGCTGCGTCGGAGGCAGCTAGAGCAAAAATGAATTAACATGGTGCTTGGTGGCTCGATGCAGTGCTTCTGCAATAACTGTGCTTTGGGACTTGCAGCACCGATATTATGCAAGTTTAATGTGCAGTACTCTGTGATTTGAGAGCCTTGAGTGGCTTCACCGTTTTCTTTGACTTTGCTGGAGAGTTTTTAATTTTCACCTGCTTCGGGCCGTTGATAAAATCTTCATTGATACACTTCGCCACATCTTGATACTCTTTGGCATTAAATTGGGCTTCATCTCCCCTGATACTCTTTGATAATTGAATCAAAACACTCTCTCCCTCTGTTGATAAGCTAAAAACTGCAAAACCGACCTTCTTCTGCTCTTTTCGGCAGAAAAAAGACTGCGGAATCAGAAGATTCCCTAAAGATTCCCCATTTTGGCCCATTTCCTGTAGCGATGCGCTAATCGCACATCGAAAAATGCCCCTGTTTTTTATTCCGGGCTTCCGAAGCTTTGATTTTGCACTTGCACGTTTTTTTTTTTTAGCTACTGATGTCAGCAGTACGGTGGATGACGTTAGCATGACGTCAGCAGTGGGACCCTCTTGTACGGTGATGACATCAGCATGATGACATCAGCAGGGTGACGTGGCAATACGACAGGTTGATGATGTGGCAGGGACACGGTGGCAGGGTGATGTCAGCAAGGCGCAAGTAGGAAGGGGTGAGTTGGCGGGTGACGTGGTGCTTACGTCATGCGAGGGGAGGGTGGTTTCTGGTTTCGGGCACACCGCTTTTGCACCTGGGCGGTATTTGCATGGGGGGCTCCGCCACAGTTGGGAGGGCGACACGTGGCGGGTGTACGACGGCAAAACCGCCGATGTCCCAGACGCTAACCCTCAGCATGTCAGGGCCCAAAAGGACCCGCCCACCGTAGATTGCGGGCGTGCCAGATCTGACGGCTGGCGGATAAGGTAAGGCAGCGGATGGATAAGGATGGGGCCTGCGCGCCGATTATTTTAATTTTTTAATTCGGCGGGGGTAGAAAACTTTAGGAAAGTGGGTTTTTTGGGGTTAAATGTGCGCAGGATTGATTTATTTACATAGGGGACTTTAGGAAAAGGGGCGGATGCATGGGTTTTGTGCAATCGGAAGGAGGAATTTATGCCATGGAATGAGTCCAAGGGCATTGCAAAGGGGATTTTTCACAATAGAGGAGGGACTTAATGCATAGGAAGGGGTCCTTTGCATTGGGAGATGGTTTTTGAGACAAAAGGAGGGTTCTTGCTAAGTTTCAGATAAACTTAGCAATTCCCAAATGACCTTTTATGCTTATTTATCAACCAGGGGGAGGGGATAAGTATATAGGGGAGTTATTAGCATAGTTTTAGTAGGGGAAGGGGAGATAGATAGGGAGCTATATAGTAAAGTTAGTAGTTAATATGACAAGTGATAAGAAAGCGCCAAGTATGTGAATCTTAGGCTATTAGGGGACAACTAATTCATGAAAGAAGTATGAACATTCCTTGAGTAAAGTAGATCTTTACCAAGGCAAATTGATATGAAAATGATGAAACTAAGAGATATCAAGCAGATCTTGACCTCTTTGAGGAAGTTAGTGAATGATTTAGGGAATAAAGAAGAAGGGGGAGGATAGTCATGCCTCACTTGAGCTCCTCCATATGAAATCTACCTGATAGTTGTGACCTGAAACGATATGACACTTGAAAACATGAAATTGATCACAAATCAACATTCTGCAACCTCAAAACTACCTACCCAGCCTACTTACCTAACGTTTTTTCTTCTTTTTGGTTTGGGTGCACTTAGACTTGCAGGCCTAGCTTCTCAACTTTTCTTTTTCTGTCCTCCTATCTACAGCTATACTTATTTCATCCAGGGGCTCAGATTAAGCTGTTGAGCACCCTTGCTTCTCTACCTATCTAAGAATCTGCCAAGATTAAGCTGTTTGGATAGATATTCATTCTCTATATTCTAAAACAGGAAATTGAAACCTAGGGAGACCAAGATTAAACTGTTTGGACCTCCCTCTAACTGAAAATTCTTCAAAAATGAAATAGTACATCAAAATTGGAACATAGCAGTGGCATTTGAACTGGCACACTCTCATGCCCTCTTCTTTGGCCTCTGTAGCAAATGTGGAAAACTGCAGAATGCAAAGTATGACATATTTGGCATGTAAAATGTCAATCATGAAAGATGAGTAACCTGCTGCAGCAAGAGGCTAACATGACCACTCCACTTCCTCCAAATATTGCACTAGTTTTTCCTCTACAAAGGGATTCTTAGATAAAAACTAGAATATCTATGAAAAGGTGACCATAGTATCATGCCCTGCTTTAACAAAGTTTAGAATTGCACCGCACACGTTTTTTGTCTTTTTTTAATGTATACTTCTAGATTCTTCTAAGAAAAATAATATTAACAACAGATCAAATTTTACCTTACCTTTTTATGCATTCATGAGATTTATAGGGCTTTGTATGATGGAATATAAAAAAATAGTCCAAAAATGATATCTGAATCAATATGGATAGACACAGCCAAATTTGAGACTAGATTAGGATCTGAGTTTAGCAAGAAATTGAATTGTAGAGTGTGAGAAGGGCACTGATAAAAAGTATCCTATCATTGTAGTCTCTTATCATTGTGCACACCCTCTATATTCTATTTACAATCCCAATTAGATTCTACATATGATATTTTTAATTACAGTGGGAAGAGACAAAACCGTGAAGCTCTCCTCCTTACAAGAATGCATATGATAATGATTTAATGATGGTAGCATCTAATAAGCTCCTACATATTTCCAATATAAAAAAATACATTCCAACAAAATTTCAATAAATAATCTAAAGTATGATTTGGAAGTACAAAATAAGATCTCATTGAATCCGTGTATTTTTATGTCTCAATTGTTGCAAGTTCGTCGACTTCTATAGCAATCCACTCTCAATTAGATTCATTTTTTAGATGAAAACATAAAAAAATAAAAGGTTTCAGAGCCTTACTCAAAATCTTGAAGTTTCTGCAGTTCCACCTCACCTATGTTTTATAGCAAATGCTTTGGGATAGATTAGAAGATGAATAAAGATTTGGTGGTTATATTCCCCTTTTGGATGTAAAACCTCAACTGTTTCACCACGAACTATGCCCACCTCCCCTGTTTACTGAAGGTGGTTGTGTATTATCCTCGTAAACTGATGTTCATAGATGATTCTGGGTTTTTAAGATGATAAAAGAACAACAAGAAGAAGACAAACATAAAAGAAACTAAATGGTTACATCTACCATCTACACTCATTAAAATAAACCCTTTTGACAATAAAAGAAACATAACAAATTGGAAATACCTTATAGACAATTTTGCAAATGTAATATCTCTCCAAGGGTCCTGATAGGTGATAGGCAAGTTCATAATATAGATTCCTTAAAATCACAATTACATAAGGGCAAGATCTTGTGTATGTGTTTTGATTCTTGAAACCCATTTTGGGAAAATTCTAAAGCAAAATTTGATATATATGCCCTGAATATGTCAAAAATGTTAAATCAAAGTCTTTTAGCTTTTTACTTGAGACAAAGAAACTCCCTTGTTGTTACTTAAATGAGGTGGCACATGATTCTCTACTACCTTGGCTGAGTCATTCCTGATACGTTGGTTGAGAACTTCTCATCTTTAAGATTGGCTAGGGCTATGTGGGTTGAAAATTTATTGTTTTTAACATTGGTTGGGGCAATGTTTGCTGAGCAATTCTTTTCTGCTACATCAGCTGGGTTTCTACCTATGTTGGTTATGACACCCTTGCAATATTTTCTAGCACATGGAGCTTATTTTTGTTTGCAAATTTTCACATGCACGTGATCTTGATTCCCAATTGTACTTTTGTCGCATTTGACAGTGCTTTTTTTGGTAGTGTCATGTGATACAACTGAAGCGACACATGTTTCTTTATCGTTGTCTATCTTAGATAGGAATACTGGATGGAAGATCTCAGTACCTTGGACTTACTTTGGTTTTTGTAATGACACTATTTTTTTGAGAAGTTTTTCTCTGTTACATCAGCTAGGTTTCTGCTACATTAGTTGGGGCTACGCTATGTTGGCTATGACCCCATTGCTATATTTACTAAGACACAGAGCTCCTTTTTGTTTGCATATATGTGGATGCATGTTATCCTTATGTCCAAATATTCTTTTGTTTCGATTGACAGTGCATTTTTTGGCAATGCTTTGCAACTCAACTGAAGTAGCACATGGTTTTCTATCTTTGTCTATCTTAGACATGATTACTTGATGAACTATCTTAGTCCCTTTGACCTATTTTTTTGGCCTTTTTGTTTGACATTAGTAAAATTATTTCATCTTATCTATCTATGAATTTGTTTGAGTTAATACTATGTTGTCTGAGTTATTTTTTTATGTTGGCAAGGACGCTCTTGCTATGTCTGCTTGGAAATTAGGCTTCTATTTATGTATGTCTGCATGCAAATAAAATTTTTGTTGTGTCTCACTTGACGATGCATTGTTGGCAGTGTCTTTACATTTTTAGAGCATTGAAGCTGCTACAGCCTACATCCTGTAATGGTGAATCTCTGCATCTTGAGAAAGTGTTGCAAACATCCCGATTTGCGATAATGAAATTTTTTTGCCTAGCTGATGTTTGTTGATTTTTACCGATATTTTTGTGGTATCTTAATTTTGTCAATGTTTGGCAATTTTTACTGATATTTTCCTGATTTTTACGATATTTTGGTCTTCCAGACCCTAGCTGATTTTACTTTGATTTTGATGTTTGCAACATTGAGCTTGAGCACCAAAATAGATTCAATCGGGAATAGTATATTGAGTGTTGACATGGCTTTCAGCCTAAAAGAATATCTTCTGAGCATGAAAACTTGAGACAGCTTCAATCTAGAACAATGGCCCTCCTATGAATATTTTTTTGTGGTTGCATCCTTCCTTGGATGCATATATATGTGTACATGTATCTTTATTGACCTAGATTGAGTGAGATTTCCTGCTCTTCTATCAGACAACTTCATATGGGGCCAAGTAGAAAGTTGCTACAGACCTTTTGTTTTCTTCGTAACATTTAAAGTGTTTTTCCATACATATAAAGAGGGAGATGGCCTTACATAAGGTACATTGAAAAAATGAATTTGTGAATACTAAATTTGGGGACAATGTTGGTATTTAGGAGCAGACCCTTCGATGTACAGTTGAGGCTCTGATATTAGAAATTAATACATGGGAAGGTTAGAAGTCAAGATAAAACATCTTTAGGACAATCATTTTAAAATCTCACTGAGAGAACTAGAGAAGATTAAGGGAAGGATTTATAGTGAGATCTTTCATTGTTTATAGACCAGATGTGAAGCTGTAATTATGGACTGGCCTCTTACATAACCTTATAATCAATCAATAAAGGAAAGGTGTAATCATAAAAAGAAAATGTTTATGTGGACTAATGTTTAACATTATTGGTTTATATGACATCTAACTTTTAGTTCTATCCTACAACTAGCACACTGTAAATGACATGAAAATATGCCTATAAAAGGGTAAAAACATAGAACAGTTAGACTCTGCTTTTATGAAGTGGCTAAGTGTGTTACAAGTCTGGAAGTGATTAGATCACAGGATCCATATATTTGGGGATTTTACTTGTCTTTTGTGCACTTTAGGCATGACAAAGTTTATAAATTATATGAGAACCAATGCCATTTCTGGGCCTAAGCCATGTCAAATTCATGACAATGAAGAGATGTCTATGATTTCCCTGGGACTCATTATTCTGGGGAAGATGGATTCATTTGGATTCAGAATGAATGCAACATAAATGTCACATTTTTGGGTACTCTAGAATATAAAAAAAAATGATGAAAAAATTTCATTAAATATACCTTCTATGTAATTCTAGAACCTAAAACTTTGTTTTAAATAATTGAACCCCATCGATATTTTTAAATGATATCAAATTTTATAAAAAAAATTAGAACCAATTCCATTTCTAGGCCTGAGCCATGTCAAATTCACGAAGATGCAGAGATGTCTAATGATCCTTGGGACTCATTCTTCTAGGGAGATGGATTCAGATTGAATCCAATATAAATCTCACATTTTTGGACACTACAGAATATAAAGAAAAAATAATGAAAAAGGTTCATTAAATCTACCTTTTGTGGAATTCTATAACCTGAAACTTTGTTTCAAATAGTTAAGCCTCGTTGATATTATTAAATATTGTCTAATTTTTGGATTTTGTAATCATACCTTGTTTTAGTATGATTGCATCATCCATGTTTTTTAGCATTTACATTGTGAAAAACCGTAATTTTAATGTTTCTTGACTCCTTAAATATAAAGACTATTACTTCTACATCCGATTTGTCTCCTCATCTGCTCCCACAGCCGTACGTCTGATCTATTTGGATTATAATAAAAAAGGTAACTATTTGTAGTGTTATGAACTTTATATCCTTATTATCCTTATTGGTTGATATGACATCTAACTTTTAGTTCTATCCTACAACTAGTATACTGTAAATGACTAGAAAATATGCCTATAAAAGGGTAAAAACATAGAACAATTAGAATTTACTTTTATGAAGTGGCTAAGAGTTTTACAAGCCTCGAAGTGATTAGATCATATGATCCATATATTTGGGGATTCTACTTGTCTTTTGTGCACTGCGAGTGTGGCAAAGTTTATAAATTCTATTAGAACCAATACCATTTCTAGGCCTAAACCATGTCAAGTTCATGACAATGCAAAGATGTCTATGATTTCCCTGGGACTCATTATGCTGGGGAAGATAGATTCATTTGGATTCAGAATGAATCCAACATAAATGTCACATTTTTTGGTACTCTGGCATATAAAAAAAATTATGAAAATAATTTCATTAAATATACCTTCTGTGGAATTCTAGAATATGAAACTCTGTTTCAAATAATTGAACCCCATTGATATTTTTAAATGCTCTCAAATTTTATAAATTCTGTTAGAACCATTTATGTTTCTAGGCCTGAGCCATGTCAAATTCATGAAGATGCAGAGATGTCTAATGATCCCTTGGACTCATTCTTCTTGGGGAGATGGATTCAGATTGAATCCAATATAAATTTCACCTTTTTGGACACTCCAGAACATAAAGAAAAAATAATGAAAAAAGTTCATTAAATCTACCTTGTGTGGAATTCTATAACCTGAAACTTTGTTTCAAACAGTTAAGCCCCATTGATATTATTAAATGTTGTCTAATTTTTGGATTTTATAATCATATCTTGTTTCAGTATGATTGCATCATTCATGTTTTTTAGCATATACATTGTGAAAACCTGTAATTTTAATGTCTCTTGACTCCTTAAATATAAAGACTGTTGCTTCTACATCTGATTTTTCCCCACATATTCTCCCACATCCGTACGTCTGATCTATTTGGATTATAATAAAAAAGGGAATTATTTGGAGTGTTATGAAATTTATATCCTTTTTATCAGGAGTTAATAAGGAGTTCAATCAAGTAGTTACACTTGAGATCTCATTTATATTTCATATGGTAGAGATCAAGTTATTGGGACATGGCTTTCATTGAACACTTCATTTGGGAAAATTTCAAAATACATCTACTTTAGTTACTTTGTTACTCAATTACAATGTTGAAGATGTCTTGTAATTCAATAATGCATGATTTCCATGGGCTTCTCATGAGTTACATTTGGAGGATCATCTCTTGTCGGTTGTTTTCTTATCAAATTCGTACATTTCATGGCTATTATAGTTTTTCTACATTCATAATAGTGGTGGAGATATTCTGGCCGAATCCAACTTGTCAATTTTTGTCTTATCAATTTCATACTTTTGATGGTTCTTATACTTTGTCTGCATCCATAATAGCCGTGGAGATATTCTAGCTGAATTTCACTTGTCTATTTTTGTCTTATCAATTTCATACATTTGATGGCTCTTATACTTTTCTGCATTCATAATAGTAGTGGAGATATTCTGGTTGAATTTGACTTGTAGCAGTATCTAGTGAAAGATGAAATAGAAAAGAAATATCAATTAGACTAGTGAAGACAATCAAATGTAAGAAGTACCAAATATTTGAGGACTTGAAGTATGACCAAAGTTTTGCAGTATATTCCAGTGTCCACTTTATTTTCAAGGTTTGGAAATATTTAAGCTATATGTTTTACAAATCAATTTTCTCTTTTAAATACAATCTGGACTTTTCTATTAAGGGAAATGAGCAAGGACAAAAATTTTTGTAACATGGGATTTTGTAATTCCTAGAAAATGCCTAAGCCATTTCAACTCTCAGGGGCAGGTGGGTATAGGAATATTGTCATTACTATATGCATCACAGAGCCATTTGATCAAAAGTGGAAATATGGTGAAGGGAGCAGATTTCAAAGAACAAATCAATGTTTTCATTAGCATGTTCGAGGAACATAGTTGGAATAGAGTGGACACTTGCAAGGATCTTCCTTATTAGCTTAAATTGGTAAATTAATAATTTAAAGGGGCTACCATTGGAATGATAAGTACACTGATTGCAATGGATCTGCTTTACTGACATAAAAAGGAAGATACCAAAATGGAGTGGAGTTGAAGATCAAAATTTTGGAAATATAACAGATTGCTAGCAAGAAATTCACTACAATAGATTTCATTATATTCAATTTATTATAAAATGCTAGAATTGTTTCCTCAAGACCGTGGAAACTTCCACAGTATTGAATAATACTTCCCTAGTGCTTCCAGAGCATCATTTCATGTAATGATGCTTATACAAAAGGTAAATTAATCTATCACAACTTTATCACTTACTGTACAACTGGAAGTTGGAAAACCATGGACTAGATAAAACACAAGCCCTCAACCATGACCATCACTTCCATGATGCGTTTTACAACAAAAATATTTGTATAGATAAATATTGTGTGTTGTGTTGAGAATTGTGTGCTTGGAAAAACACCACATTGTGTGCTTGAATGAGAATCGCATGCTTGGAAAAAGACCACATTCGCTTGGCTGAGAATTTATGTCTTCCACATTGCGGTTCATTGCATGGACAATCCTGGTTGGAAGAAGAACTATAGAATAATCTGAAAAAAAAGAGCGTCCACATTAAAATTTTGAAAATTAATCAACACCATCATTATCCGAGCAGACCATAAACTATATGTGACCAGGAACTTCAACACACATATATACACGAGCACACAAGATCAAAATAAACACTTTCACCGAACACACAACTTAAAGATAACAACTGACCTTGATTTGGGAAATAGGATAGTTAACACTTTATCACAGGCATAAAAGGACAGAACATCGTTCAGTGAACATCAACAAATCACGAAGAGGGAATGTTCAAAATAACATAACAATCTACTACACTATCATATACTATTCCATGAAGGCAAAATCAGCTTGATGAAGTCATG
>APFE030104761.1:26096-67836 GCA_000404065.3 Pinus taeda | reverse complement strand
TTGTTATTTTGTTGCATCCAAGTCTTCTTTCTTTTGCATTATTTTGAAGATGTTGTATTGATTTTTTTGTTGTGTTTTAATATATCATGTATATCATTCCATATTTGGTTTATTAAGAAGTTGAAAAGACTAGCTACTCAAACTTTTATGTTGAATCCATTACTTTTGTGCTATACTTGTACTTTACGGTTGAATGGAGTAATTTTGTGCTATACTTGTTCATAGGTGAAACAATGTATCATCATATACATCTCATTTTCAACTTCTCTTTATACATATAGAGCTCAGTGATTTTTCTTGATTAGAACCTAATTTGAGCTTACATAGTAAACATTCATATATATACAAATTCTCTTTTAAAGTAATGGTTATTATGTAAATCTCCCATTAATAGAATCTCATCACAAAGATCTTGTTATGACTTCTCTAAAACTTTTTTAATCACTACATATCATAAATTATAGTGCTTATTGGAACTCTACATCTATTGAGGCTTGATTATGGGATTTGATGTTTGTAAATCACCAATTTCATGCTCTACCTTTAGCAAACATTTATATGTATAGAGATTCTCTTTTAGAGGAATGGTTATTATGTAAATCTCCCATTAATAGAATCTCATCACAAAGATCTTGTTATGACTTCTCTTAAACTTTTTTAATCACTACATATCATAAATTATAGTGCTAATTTGGAACTCTACATCTATTGAGGCTTGCTTACGGGATTGGATGTTTGTAAACCACCAATTTCGTGCTCTACATTTATTCATATTTTTTCGTGTAATTTGGAGATCCAAAAATGTTTATACTTTTGAAAATATATCATAGGGCATAATGTCAAAGAATGAGGGTGTGAGGACATCTAGGATTTTTTAGGCACATCCAACTCACTAATATTTGAGAGAGATTCCTAGTTAGTTTCTTTGATAAGGCTTCTTGTATGCAATTGTGTAGAACCTTGGCATACATTACACTTATCTTAAAATACAATTCATTTATATCTATAATTTGTTTTCCTTTATATATTTTATTCTTATAATATATTTGTTTTCATCTATATATTTTACAATGATAATATATAAAATATTATGAATATCATAATCTATAATTACATTACTCTTATTATTATTTTAATCAATCTCTTTTTATCTATTATATCTATTATTTACTTAATATCATTTTTTAATAAAATCATAAAAATAATTTTTAATAATTATAAGCTATTAATTTTTTATTTTATTTTTTAAAATGTAAATAACAAATAAACAACTCCAAACTATAAATAATAATAAAAACAGGGTACAAGTACATGGTGCACAATTCAATGCACATAACAGTATTTTAATTTCAACCGTCACATTGGTCTCTGCGCAGACCATATTTTAAATACACATTTTCATGTCAAAGGCTGCATTGGGCTCTGTGCGCACGCTAGCGGCGGATTTGAAAGAGGGAAAAACTTTCTAAATTCTTGAAATCCGATATATATTATCACAGTTACACGCTTGGCCGACAGAGCAAGAAAGAGTGGAGGGCGAAAGATTGTAGAGTATCTGATAGATGGTAGCTGGTAGGCATTTGCTAGCCTGGTCGGTAGAGCAAGAAAGAATGGAGGGCGAAAGATTGTACAGTATCTGATAGATGGTAGCTGGTAGGCATTTGCTAGCCTGGTCGGCAGGAGCCAAAGTAGAGAATTTTGGCCTTTCATCTGCTACCTTGGCCCACAGAGCAAGAGTAGAGAGCAGAAGATTTGAGAGATGGTGGCTTCTTATTTTTAGCTGGAGCTTGGCGGAGAAGGAGAGAGCAGAAGATTGGAGAGATGGTGGGCTTATTTTTCGCTGGAGCTTGGCCGAGAAGGAGATTGGTAGAGCAAATTAGATAATAGAGCCTGACAGATTTTGGAATTTGTTGGGTTTAGACAAAAGAGCAGGACAGATTTTGCTGTTTGTTGCATTTTGGTACTGTGTTTTTTTTTTTAAGGAGCATGGCCATGCTTAATTTCTGTCTGCATTTTCTTTTATTTTTTTATCTATTTTGTTTATGTTTATTTTCTTTTCCTGATTGGTCTAGATTTGGGTTTGTTTGCTGTTTTTTTGGTTCTGGTGGTTGGTGTAGATTTGGGTTTGTTTGCTGTTCTTTTGCTTCTGGTTTGAGAGGTTGGTACTTGTTTGCTGGGTCAAAGAGCTAGGGCTATGTTGTAATGAGCAAAAGAGGGAGGGCGATGTTGCAATGAGCATTAAGAAGGGATGATTGATTTAATTGTGAAGAGTGAGAAAGTACTGTTTTATTTATTTGGTATTTAAATTTTTGATGGTAGTATTACATTATCTGAATTTTCAGATTGACAATTTGTATTTCAATATCTTATGGATAGATTAGTGTTTTTATTGGAAGTTTTATCATATATATATATATATATATATTTGGATTAACTTGTGCAGTTTTCTCTTGAGGTGCAGGTGAAGAACTATAAGACCCATAAATAGTCCTGGAAAACAAGGCTGCCTTATATTTTTTTAGATTACAGGTGAGATTAACCTTAACTCTTTGGTTTCTCTCCTATCTCATAAGATTAGGGATTAGATACATATGCACTATGGTTTTAGTTAAAAACTTCTTATTCCCAATTGCATTCCCATGTAAGGGTTGGGAAAGATTTTATAGTTTTTGATGAGCTTAGTTCTTTTATGTTTCTGGTTTTTGGTTGGGAAAGACTTTATAATCTTTGATGAGTTTTGTTTTTCTATTTCTTTAGTTTTTTTTGGTACTGTTTATGTCGTAATAGGTCTTAATTTTTGAGTATTGTTATCAAAGTTCAATAAATTGACAGTGATTTATTGTTAGCATAAAACCCTTTAATGTTCAAATCTAAATAAGGTTTCAGATTTCCAGAAATTTCTTCTTAGAAATTGTTTTTAGAAGTTTATAATCTGTGATGTGTTTGGTTCTTCAATTTCTTTGGGTTTTATTTCATAATCTGTGATGTGTTTGGTTCTTCAAATTCTTTGGGTTTTATTTTTTTGGTACTGTTTATTAGGTTTTATTTTTTGAATATTGTTTATGAAATTTCAACATATTTGTGCTGAGTTAGCATTAGCATAAAACTCTCTAATAACCAAGTCTAAAAAAGATTTTGGGATTATTTTGGGATTTCCAGAGTCTTATTCTTAGAAACTTTTTGTAGTTGTAGAAGTTCAATATGTAAAGGTGAGTAGTACAAATAATTCTGCATTCCCTGATCAGAACCATAACAGCCTATTTACATATTCTTGGATTAACTAGACATATAACTAAGGGTATGTTAAGAGTTGAATTAAGCAGCTATCATGTAGACTTAAGCAAATTAAGCTACCAGCATATTACTAGTAAATGCGTCATCATTACCCTGTATGAGTTCATCATTATATAGATAAATAAGCAACTTGTAAACTAGCAAATATTCTCCTAGATAGATGCTACATGAGATAATAGAACTACTACGTGGTGAGTGATTAGAGTGTAATACCTGTTTTCATGGAATATAAGTGAATTCTTAGCCCTATACTCAGCTTGCTCTTAGTATGCTTAAGCTTGTTTTGAATTGAGCTTTAGTGTTCACACTATTATATGGTTTAGTAATTGAGATTAGCCTAGAATTACACCCTGATACCAATCTCTAGGCTGAATAGAATGACCTGTACTCGAATTAAAGAGTTAGCCAAAGTGTTATTCAGGTCAACAAGACTGACTGAATAAAATGACCTGTAAATAAGCCCCTGTAATCAATATTATTATGTATAATAGCTGACATGAAAACTACCCTTTAATTACATGCATATCATAGCCAATTAATGCAATACCAAAGGTATAGACTAGATTACAATATATTAGTATCTCTTGAATAGAGTATAAACCATGGCCCTAGTGGCAGGGGAATATGGAGTACAGTCAATTGCTCTAGTCACTCAAGTCACTCAGGATAAAACTGTTACAACACTAACTCAAGCTAATTAAGGGTACCTGTAAGGCTGGGAATAGTGATGCTTTATATAGCACATAACTCTTGTATTTCTACTTTTTATGTCATAGCTCTACGGTTTATGTCATAGCTCTATTCGCACTTTCTGAATATTTTTAATTGCACTATATAGTGTCTATATACTGTCATAACTTAGGAGCATTTAAACAGGGTCCCTTCACTGTGTTCAGTGTCTGTAGAATTATAAGATAGGAGCTTAATGTAGGTAGGCCTTAAGGTACATTCACTAGTTAGATTCCTTTAGTCTTTTCACTTCATTATAATTGATTTAAAATGCATCCTTAAAACTGATTTAGGAATGAGCCAGCCTTTAGTCTTCTGACTTTATTATAATTGATTTAAAATGCATCCTTAAAAGTGTTTCAGGAATGAGCCAAATTCCTTTAGTCTTTTGACTTTATTATAATTGATTTAAATGCATACTTAAAACTGCTTGAGGAATGAGCCAGTAAGGGACTTTAAAGGTGTCACAATCAAATCAGTAAGATAAAAATTCAATTAATTTAAAATTTATCCTTAAATCTACTTTAGGAATGAGCCTATAAGGGATTTTAAAGGTATGAGAAATCCAAGAGATGAAACATGGAGTCATAAATATAAGTTAGGAGCATTTAAACAACGTCCCTTCACTGTGTTCAGTGTTTGTACAATTATAACATAGGAGCTTAATGTAGGTAGGCCCTAGGGTACATTCACTAGTTAGATTCCTTTAGTCTTTCACTGCATTATAATTGTTTTAAAATGCATCCTTAAAACTGCTTTAGGAATGAGCCAACCTTTATTCTTCTGACTTTATTATAGTTGATTTAAAATGCATCCTTAAAACTGCTTTAGGAATGAGCCAAATTCCTTTAGTCTTTTGACTTTATTATAATTGATTTAAAATGCATACTTAAAACTGCTTGAGGAATGAGCCAGTAAGGGACTTTAAAGGTGTCAAAATCAAATCAGTAAGATAAAAATTCAATTAATTTAAAATTTATCCTTAAATCTACTTTAGGAATGAGCCTATAAGGGATTTTAAAGGTATGAGAAATCCAAGAGATGAAACATGGAGCCAGAAATATAAGTTAGGAGCATTTAAACAGGGTCCCTTCACTGTGTTCAGTGTCTGTACAATTATAACATAGGAGCTTAATGTAGGTAGGCCCTAGGGTTCATTCACTAGTTAGATTCCTTTAGTCTTTTCACTTCATTATAATTGATTTAAAATGCATCTTTAAAACTGCTTTAGGAATGAGCCAGCCTTTAGTCTTCTGACTTTATTATAAATTTATAATTGATTTAAAATGCATCCTTAAAACTGCTTCAGGAATGAGCCAATTTCCTTTAGTCTTTTGACTTTATTATAATTGATTTAAAATGCATACTTAAAATTGCTTGAGGAATGAGCCAGTAAAGGACTTTAAAGGTGTCAGAATCAAATCAGTAAGAGAAAAATTCAATTAATTTAAAATTTATCCTTAAATCTACTTTAGGAATGAGCCTATAAGGGATTTTAAAGGTATGAGAAAGCCAAGAGTGAGGTAGATGAAACATGGAGCCATAAATGAGCATGGAAGTAAGAGGATGGTAAAGAGGATGATGTTACCAGTAAAGTGCTGTAACACACCCTTGTGAACTTTTTTTTTTTCTTAATCTATTTAATGAGAGTATCTTGTGCCACCCTTGTGAACCTTTTTTTTCGTAACCTATCTTATGAGGTATCCTGAGCCAGTATTATGAGCAGTCAAACCAAACTATTGGTGTTGGTTATCTACTTTCTATCCCTTCTTCTGGGTTTTCCCTTCAACTAAGCTAAATAAATGCAGAGAGTGGATGCCAATTAAAAGGATCTGCCCATGAAGCTATGAGCAAGAGGGTATTCTGGATGGTGGGGGAGGAAAAGGGTGCAAGAGCATCTGGCCAGTAAACATTCAGATGAACCTGGTCATTCTGGTTGGTTGGATGCCAATGGTGAGAAGATTTTAATTGACACGATCACCTATTGTACACCCAATAATTAGGGATGGAGGGCTGACATATTGCTATTAACCAGAACAGACCCAATTCAGCATGTCTTGCAGCTTAGAATACACAGTTTATTGATGCGTGTGTCTATAATTTTCTAGTGACGTGTCTAGATTTTTCACAAAGAAAGGGTGTCAGGATTGCTCTATGAAAAGCTTGCTGTGAGGCCGAACAGTAAACTTTATCTATAAGACTATAACTTATATCTGGGGTACTTGGGGTTTCTATGTATACGTATATGGTATTGTTTGTTTTCTTAATCAGTGTAAACGGTTGTGTATCTTCCCTCTGATTTAAAATTGGTCACTTAGTGATCAGTGTGCCCTACTCAATGTTTTGATTTGATAATTGGTTGGTCACTTTGTTATCAGTCTCTAGCACTCAGTATTTTCATTTGATAATTGGTTATTTGCATAGTTTGTTACCATGTCCAAACAAGGTGTCTGTGCTGCGGTAGATATACCAATGCGTAGTTCTGATTCACAGTCTAGCTTCCATGAACAACCATTTGGATCCACTCGAGTTTAATTAGGGTAAAGTTTTTTCCCATTTGAAAACCATTGCAATTTACGGAGACTGAATTTCCATCTTCTTTCTAATCGAGAAGTCTTTCAAGTTTAGGGCAAGATTTAAGATGGTCAATCTCTGCTGGTGGATCAAGAGGTTGCTACTTTTGCAATGCCTAAATCCCCTTTATTTATCAGGACTTTGATTGAATAGCTTGCATGAGAAGTTCCAGATCCTTGGAATGTCCTAGTACCACTGGAATGTCAACTTTTGACCAACAGCAGATGAGGATTGACATTCTTCGATCTCCGCCTTGTTAAAACCTGGTGCAACGACTTGCTCTCCCTACTACCCCTCACCCAGCGCTTTATCCATCAAATTCAAATGAAACATATCAAAATTTAGCACCAATCATGAGAAGCATCAAACCGAATTAGCTACACGCAAAAAGAAAAAGCACGAAAAAGAGTTTAATGTTAAAAATAAACCAGACAATTTTTTAGTGAAGATAGACTTTTTGAAAATATGCATTGATTACTATTATTTAATTTATTATTTATATATATATATATATACTAGATTTGAATTTTATTAATTTCCGTCGAGAGTCAGCAGACTTAGCTAAGCTCAATGCTTCTAATTCCAAAACATTTCTAAATACCATTTATTGGCTTACCAAACTCCAACTAAATTCATAGAAAATTACTTTTCATTTTACCATTTTACCGTCACTTACAAGACCATGGAATTACTAAATCTCACGAATTCTAAAGAGTTTGTGCTCTGTAACATAGTTCCCAGTTCGGCCGCTGTGATGTACCTGTCACAATCGGTGTAGAAGAGGATGAATGCCTCACACATTGGAGCGATCTGCTCCTCGCTCAAATCTTTCCCCATTTCCAGAGATTGTTATGACTATGATTATGCCCTTGCTCAAATCAACCCTATTAACCCCTGTGAAGGGAAGTAGACACGGTCTCGAACAAACCAACGATTCTTACCATCCTCGAATCCAATCAGCTATGCGGCCACAAACACTGAAAAGAAAATGGTGTAGTGTCTCCATTCCTAGCACTGAAGGCCGTATAATCTCTTGTGGGGATTTTCAATAGCAGCTATGGTATTCTGCAGACTTGTGGCCACGACCATGAAGCCCTCGGGAAATCTCACGACCTCGTCCCCATGGCTCATCCACACACTCTGCCTCTCTCTGACGCAAATGTCCCCATAGAGCTTCGACAAAAGTAAGGTTTCGCTGAGTGAACATCAGCGTAGGAGTCCTGCGTCGAGGAGGAAGGTTTGTCGAATTGATTACAGAAAAATGCAATGTGGTGAGTGTGGACGGAACATGCAACCTTAGATATTCAGTCTGATGCTCTCCAAATGTAGGTGTCACACTACTGGATAGACAAACTTAAGTTATTAATGAAGTCATTTAGTTTTTCACCTTCTGTTAGAACAGGAATGAACTTTTCTTTTGTCATAGTAATTCCCTGTATTGCCTTCATTTATCGATTTAGTGTTCAACAAACCTTTTAAAAAATGGATTACAAAAATACAATGGTGGTGAGTGTGGACCGAACATGCAACCTTCAGATCTTCAGTCTGATGCTCCCCAAACAGATCTGTCACACTACTGGATGGATAGACAGTGGCTTTTACTAGACACAATCTGATACATGTTCAATAATTATTTTACTATTATTTCTCTCTCATCCTTAAGATACCTGTATGGGGGAATATTCTACTCTTCCAGGAACCTGAAATATATCTTCAGTCTGATGCTCTAGAAACTGATATATCATAAGATACCTGTAGGGGGAATATTCTATTGTTCCAGGCAACCCAAAAATATATTTCTATTGCTCTTGAAGGTAAATTGCACATATTATATTCATCCTATATAATCAACAATGAATATATCTTTATCTTTTTGGAATGTTGTGTAGCTTTTCAAAGTAACAAATTAATCATGCATAAATAAGCTCTTATGGACTTTGATAGATAGTTTGATCAATATTGTATAGGTCAATTGATGTACCATATGTAAAACATACTGAATTGTACAATGGGTTTGGTTCCCAACTGTACCTGTTCAGCAAAATTTATAATGGGTGTACATCGCTATTAATGCAAAAAAGACTCAATTGAGTAGTTTGTCTTAAGCTGTAGGACAAAACAGATTCCATTCCGTAGTTTGTCTTAAGTTGTAGGGGCAAACAGACTCAATTCAGTAGTTTGTCTTGTGCTGTAGGGCAAACAGACTCAATTCAGTAGTTTGTCTTGTGCTGTAGGCCCTTTATAGCTCTTCCATCAACTTACTGAGTTACTGAGGTCCGGCCATATTCAAATACTCATAACCAAATAACATAACATTGTTATACAGATATTTTGAAACATTAAATCTCAATAACTTTAAAATGAAAAATACACATTAAAATAACATAACATTGTTGTACAAATATTTTGAAACATTAAATCTCAATAACTTTAAAATGAAAAATACACAATGTTAATGTGTATAATTATATATACACAACACAAAATCACATATCACAACACAACAACAACAACAAATAGGTAATATTTAAGGTTTTAATTGTGTAAATTTTAAACATAAATTTTTATTAAATAACAAAATTTTAAATGTAATTTTGTGAGTTATTTTTCAACCATTTGTGCTTAGTATATAAAGTATTCATGTCAAAGTGTTTGGTATATAAAGTATATGTGAAGCAGTTTTTTTTTTCAAAAACATCCATTCATTTTAAAATGTAATTTTGTGAGTTAATTTTTATAGTCATTTTGGTTGGTATAAAAGGCAATGTTGTGAAAAGGAAGTAAATATGTTCAATCAATTTTTTTTAAATACAAAGTTGAATAATTTTTTATAAAAAGCATTAATTTTAAATTAATTAATTAAAAAAATAAAAAATCATTATATCAGAAATCATATTTTAAGTCACTTTTATCCTAAAATAAAATTATTGTAAGTTGATGGGAGAGCGATCCAGGCTCTACAGAACAAGACTGCGTAAGACAGGCTACTGAATTGAGTCTTTTTGCATTAATAGTGATGTACACCCATTATAAATTTAGCTGAACCGTTACAGTTGGGAACCAAACCCATTGTACAATTCAGTAGGTTTTACATATGGTACATCAATTGACCTGTGTACCACCTGTGTACCATATTTGATCAAACTATCTATCAAAGTCCAGAGGAGCTTATTATGCATGATTAATTTGATACTTTGAAAAGCTACACAACGTTCAAAAAAATAAAGATATTTGATTGTTCATTATACAGGATGAATATAGTGAATTTGCATAAGAGGACATGTGCAATTTACCTTTAAGAACAATAAAGATATATTTTTGGTTTGTCTGGAACAATAGAATATTCCCCCTACACGTATCTTATGATATATATCAGTTTGGAGAGCATCAGATTGAAGATATATTTCAGGTACCTGGAAGAGTAGAATATTCCCCATACAGCAGGTATCTTAAAGATGAGAGAGAAATAATAGTAAAAGAACTATTGGACATGTATCAGATAGTGTCTAGTAAAAGCCGCTGTCTATCCAGTAGTGTGACAGATTGGTTTGGGGAGCATCAGACTGAAGATCTGAAGGTTGCATTTTCGGTTCGGCCACATTGTATTTGTGTAATTCATTACTTAAAAGGTTTGTTGAACACTAAAGCGATAAATGAAGGCAATATATGGAATTACTATGACAAAAGAAAAGTTCATTCCTGTAACACTAAATACTTGTAACAGAAGGTGAAACTAAATGACTTCATTAGTAACTTAAGTTTGTCTATCCAGTAGTGTGACGCCTACATTTGGAGAGCATCAGACTGAAGATCCAAGGTTGCATGTTCCGTCCACACTCACCACATTGCATTTTTCTGTAATCAATTAATTCTTCAAAAGGTTTGTTGAACTAACTAGATAAATGAATGACAAAAGAAAAGTTCACTCTACATGGCAAACTGTAACACTCAAGCAGGCATCTGTCAAGTACTTGTAACAGAAGGTAAAACTAAATGACTTCATTAAGAACTTGTATGTCTATCAGTAGTGTGACACCTAGGCTTCGAGAGCATCAGACTGAAGGTTGCATGTTTGGTCCACACTCACCACATTGCATTTTCTGTAATTCTTTCTTCTAAAGGTTTGTTGAACTAAATAGATAAATGAAGGCAATCCAAGGAATTACTATGACAAGAGAAAGTTCACTCTACATGGAAAACTGTAACACTCAAGAAGGCATCTGTCAAATACGAGCATCACACTGAAGGTTGCATGTTCGGTCCACACTCACCACATTGCATTTTCTGTAATTCGTTCTTCAAAAGGTTTGTTGAACTAAATAGATAAATGAAGGCAATCCAAGGAATTACTATGACAAAAGAAAAATTCACTCTAAATGGCAAACTGTAACACTCAAGCACGCATCTGTCAAATACTTGTTACAGAAGGTGAAACTAAATGACTTCATTAGAAACTTAAGTTTGTCTACCCAGTAGTGTAACAGCTAGGCTTAGAGAGGGTCAGACTGAAGATCTGAAGGTCCACACTCACCACACTGCATTTTTTGTAACTCATTCTTCAAAAGGTTTGTTGAAATAAATAAATAAGTGAAGCAAATTTCACTGTACATGGCAAACTGTACCTCAAGCAGGCATCTGTCAAATCTTGTAATAGAAGACTGGCTCTCACAGACTTTTGAAGTGAAATATGATGCCTTGAGCACTGACATGAACACTGTGGTCAGGCAAAACCAGTAGCCTATTGCTTTTCAAAGTATAAATTGATTCACAAAGAGAAGCTTTTATGCATCTATGAGAAGGAAATATTGACCCTTATGCATGTTGTCGAAAGATTCAAGCCATATTTATCCGGACAACACCTTAAATTGGAACAGAGCATGAAATTTTGAAGTATCCATTATCCCAATGAAATTTTAGTGAACAAGCAGGAAAGTAAACTACAAGGCTTTTTCTTTGAGATTCAATACAAGAAGGGCATAAATAATGCTTCAGCATATTTCTTATCTATGCTATCTATCGTAGAACTGGGATGGAAAAAAGATTTATTAGCTGTATGTGCAAAAGATGAGAGGGCAGCTGATAGGCTACAAAAATCCAAAAAAAAACCTAGGAAGGCAATGGATATGCATTTTTAGGCAATCTGATTTTTTTACAAGAATTACACATATCTAGTACCGAAATCTATATTTTAACAAGGCAGAGATAGAAGAATGCCAATCCTCAACTGCTGTTGGTCAAAAGTTGACATTCCAGTGGTACAAGGACATTCCAAGGATCTGGAACTTCTCGTGCAAGCTATTCAATCAAAGTCCTGATAAATGAGGGGATTTAGGCATTGCATAAGTAGCAACCTCTTGATCCACCAGCAAAGATTGACCATCTTAAATCTTGCCCTAAACTTGAAAGACTTCTCGATTGGAAAGAAGATGACAAATCAGTCTCCGTAAATTGCAATCGTTTTCAAATGGGAAAAAGATTTACCCTAATTAAACTCGAGTGGATCCAAATGATTGTTCATGGGAGCTAGACTGTGAATCAGAACTAAGCATTGGTATATCTACCGCGGCACAGACACCTTGTTTGGACATTGTAACAAAGTTACAAACTATGCAAATGACCACTTATCAA
This sequence comes from Pinus taeda, assembly GCA_000404065.3. Lineage (NCBI taxonomy): Eukaryota > Viridiplantae > Streptophyta > Pinopsida > Pinales > Pinaceae > Pinus > Pinus taeda. Next base: position 55,611 of record APFE030104761.1, on the reverse strand, counting down.
ATGAAAATACTGAGTGCTAGAGACTGATAACAAAGCGATCACAACATTGAGTAGCGCAGACTGATCACTAAGTGACCAATTCTAAATCAGAGGGAAGATACACAACAGGTTACACTGATTAAGAAAACAAACAATACCATATACGTATACATAGAAACCCCAAGTACCCCAGATATAAGTTATAGATAAAGTTTACTGTTCGTCCCCACAGCAAGATATTCATAGAGCAATCCTGACACCCTTTCTTTGTGAAAAATCTAGATATTTCACGAGAATTGTGTGCCATGGAGCAGCCCAAAAAGTCTAGACACTTGATCATGATTAATCGTGTGAGTCATCAAATAAAAAGCCTGCTAATAAAGTCATCAAGCCTTTCTTCCTAAAAATTATAGACACACACGTCAATAAGCCGTGTATTCTACGCTGCAAGACATGCTGAATTGCGTCTGTTCTGGTTAATAGCAATGTGTCAGCCCTCCATTCCTAATTATTGGGTTCACAATAGGTGATCCATTCCTAATTATTGGGTTCACAATAGGCGATCGTGTCAATAAAAATCTTCTGGCATCCATCCAACGAACCAGAATAACCAGGTTCATCTGAATGTTTACTGGCCAGATGCTCTTGCACCTTTTTCCTCCCCATCCAGAATACCCCTCTTGATCATAGCTTCATGGGTAGATCTTTTTATTTGACATCCACTTTCTGTATTTATTTCTCTTAGTTGAAGGGGAAACCCAGAACAAGGGATAGAAAGTAGATAACCAACCCAAACAGTTTGGTTTGACTGCTCATAATACTGGCTCAGGATACCTCATTAGATAGGTTAAGGAAAAAAAGGTTCACAAGGGTGTGTTACAGCACTTTACTGGTAACATCATCCTCCTACATCCATGCTCATTTCTGGCTCCATATTTCATCTACCTCACTACCTCATTGGTGGATTTCTGACACCTTTAAAATCCCTTACAGGCTCTTTAGTAAAGTAGATTTAAGGATAAATTTTAAATTAATTGAATTTCTATCTTACTGATTTGATTTCTGACACCTTTAAAGACCCTTACTGGCTCATTCCTTAAGCAGTTTTAAGGATGCATTTTAGATATTTATAATGAAGTCAAAAGACTAGAGGAATCTGACTCATTCCTAAAGCAGTTTTAAGAATGCATTTTAAATCAATTATAATAAATTCAAAAGACTAAAAGAATCTAACTAGTGAATGTACCCTAGGGCCTACCTACATCAGGCTCCTATGTTATAATTGTAGACACTGAACAAAGTGAATGGACCCTGTTTAAATGCTCCTAAGTTATGACGGTATATAGACACTATATAGTGGCATTATAAATTCAGAAAGTGCGAACATTTTTACATTTTCTTTGTCCACTTTAACAGGAGATGGACTATGAGTTGGGATAAGAGTTATCCACCATGGTTGGTTGTTATAGGATGGGGAAAATAATATTTGGGTGGTTTCCTTTTGGTGAAGTTTTTCTGCACTAACTTTGTACCTTTCAGGAGGGTCAAACTCATCAATGGATAACTAGGCACTTCCTTGTAATTTATGAGGGAAAGAGCACCACATTGCTTTAGGGAAAAATTAATAAATGGAACTTGTTAAAGGCATAAAATATATGGATGGAATTAGATAGATAAAAATGTACTTGTAATTCTTATAATGTTGTTGAAGAGAGAAAAATGGGTTGTTGTTTGGGAGTTGTTTGACCTAAGAGAATATTTTCTTAGGTTTGGAGATAGGTTAATTGCTCTAGCTTTGACTACTTCTACCCCTAAAGGGAGATTATCAACAAATACATGATACTACTCCAGTCTTACTCTCTAAGACTAGTTGTTATTGGCATAAATAAACACAAGGAATGAGCTGGGTTTCTGTCCATCTAAGATCAATATGCAAGGGAATGCAAAGCTTAAATGCTAGTGTATTACGCTCTTAAATTGAAAAAACCTAAAAGGCATTTTTATGGGCTTGGGTTACAGAAATGTTTGCAGCAGTAGTAGACTGAGTAGGAAGGAAAATGTAGGAAGTACATTTCTTTTCAACCTTTTCCAAACCATTTATGTAAGGATTGATTTTGGACAAAAGCATACTAATTTGCTTCAGGTTAATATTGTGTAGAATGAAAAGAAAGAGATTAGGGTGATCTACTTATTAGAACAAATCACATACCTAGGATTTGTCCCACCTTAGAGTAAACAAAGGTGCAAACCCTTGTCAAGTATTTGAACCTTCTTTCCTTAGCTATCCTAGGTAGGCCCTAAGCACACTTTGTGCTAGTTCACTGTTATAGGTAATAAAATGGTTAATAATCTGACTCCAAACCTGTGTAAGCTCAACATGGCATAGATTGTTTGTCACTCAACTAAACAATAAACATCCAATGATCAAATTCTCTGTTTACAAAAGTGAATGGACTAAAAGAATTGTAATAAAATTTAACTCACTTATTGAACTTCTACAAACAATGTCCAAAAAGAAAATTCTGGAAACCAAAATTTTTCTACAAGTTTAAACATTAGAAGGTTTTATGCTAACAACACCAATTAATTGTTGCAAGTCACTGAATGGTTAATCATCTCACTCCAAATAAGCTCAACCTATTAGTTTATAAACTCAACATGGCTTGGACTTCTCGTCAGTCTTTACATTTTAAATGTTTAATAACCAAAATCTATTTGCAAAATGCACATAGGAAAAAAATCTCTAATAAAATTGCAATAAAATTCTACTTGCATATTGAACTTCTAAAAAAATAATAAAAAAAAATAAAATAAAAACACACCAAAAACAAACAAACAACATTGAAAAAAATTGAAGAATATTCTGGAAATCCCAAAATTTTCTTTACACTGGAGCATTAGAGGGTTTTATGCTGATGCTAAATCAGCACCATGCACCAGCCCCACTTGGATATGGTATTCAGACTGCATATTAATGCCACTAAGCATTATACTACTTAATTCAGTAAGGTTAGAACTTACATTATTAATCTTACTAAGTTTATACTACCATTAAGGTGAAATTACAGTATTCAAATGGAGAAGTTCAACCAGTAACACCAATTATACTCGCTCTTTATCAATGAGTACGCTCTAAAGTCATATTACTCTTGATTACCTCGTATGTCCATAGTATATAGTTAAGGTAACTAATAGGCAAATTTGAATCTTAACAAGTACAATAAAGCTATGACATAAACAATAGAAATACAAGAGTTATGTGCTATATAAAGCATCGCTATTCCGAGCCTTACAGGTACCCTTAATTAGCTTGGGTTAGTGTTGTAAAGGTTTTATCTTGAGTGACTAGGGCAATTGACTGTACTCCATATTACCTTGCCACTAGCCCCATGGTTTATATTGTACTCAGTCTATACTAATATATTGTAATCTAGTCTATGCCCTTGAGTGACTAGGGCAATTGACTGTACTCCATATTACCCTCTCACTAGCCCTATAGTTTATATTGTACTCAGTGTATACTAATATATTGTAATCTAGTCTATGCCCTTGGTATTGTGTTAATTGGCTATGATATGCATGTAATTAAAGCATAGTTTGCATGTGAGCTATTATACATAGTACTATTGATTACTGGGGTTATTTACGGGTCATTCAATTCGGTCTTGTTGACCTGAATCACACAGTGGCTAACTCTTTAATCATAGTGCAGGTCATTCTATTCATTCTAGAGATTGGTATCAGTAAGGTGTAATTCCAGGATAATCTCAATTACTAAACCATATAATAGTTTGAACACTAGAGCTCAATTAACATAGTAGCAAGTGTTATACGTCACAAAACAACTTAAGCATATTAAGAACAAGCTGCATATAGGGCTAAGAACTCACTTATGTTCCATGAAAACCTGTATTACACTCTAATCACTCACCACATAGTAGTTCTATTATCTCATGTAGCATTATCTAGAAGACAAGTTGCTGCTAGTTTACAAGTTGTTTATTTATCTATATAATGATGGACTCATACAGGGTAATAATGACGCATTTACCAGTAATCTGCTGGTAGCTTAATTTTCTTAAGTGTACATGATAGCAGCTTAATTCAACTCTTAACATACCCTTAGTTATATGTCTAGTTAATCCAAGAATTATTTGTACTACTAGCCTCTACAGGTTGAACTTCTACAAAAAGTTTCTAAGAAGAAGACTCTCGAAACCCCAAATTTTTTTTTTAGACTTGGTCATCAGAGGGTTTTATGCTAATGCTAAATCAGCACAAATATGTTGAAATTTCATAAACAAATATTCAAAAAATAAAATCCAATAAGCAGTACCAAAAAAATAAAACCTAAAGAAATTGAAGAACCAAACATATCACAGATTATGAACATCTAGAAACAATTCCTAAGAAGAAATTTCTGGAACCGTGAAATCTTATTTAGATTTGAACACCCTCACACTAAATCAGTCTCAATTTATTGAACTTTGATAACAATACTCAAAAATTAAAATTTGGGTCATAAACAGTACCAAAAAAACTAAAGACGTAGAAAAACTAAACCCATCAAAGATTATAGAGTCTTTTCCAACCAAAAACTCACAAGAAATTATAAAATCTTTCCCAACCTTTACATGCAAATGCAATTGCGAATAACAAGCTTTTAACTAAAACCATATAAACCATAGTGCATATGTATCTAATCCCTAATCTTATGAGATAGGAGAGAAACGAAAAAGTTAACATTAATCTCACCTGTAATCTCAAAAATACACCTCAGCCATGTTTTCCACGGCTATTTATCGGTCATCTAGTTCTTCACCTACACCTCAAGAGAAAACAACACAAGTTAATCTAAATGGAAAAAATATGATAAAACTTTCGGTAAAAAGCACTAATCTATCCATGAGATATTGAAATACAATTATGTCATTTCCAACCAAAAACCAGAGCAGAAGAACCAAACTCACAAAAAATTATAAAATCTTTCCCAACCTTTACATGCAAATGCAATTGCGAATAACAAGCTTTTAACTAAAACCATATAAACCATAGTGCATATGTATCTAATCCCTAATTTTATGAGATAGGAGAGAAACCAAAAAGTTAACATTAATCTCACCGGTAATCTCAAAAATACACCTCAGCGATCATAGTGCATATGTATCTAATCCCTAATTTTATGAGATAGGAGAGAAACCAAAAAGTTAACATTAATCTCACCGGTAATCTCAAAAATACACCTCAGCCATGTTTTCCATGGCTATTTATTGGTCATCTAGTTCTTCACCTACACCTCAAGAGAAAACAACACAAGTTAATCTAAATGAAAAAAATATGATAAAACTGTTTGTAAAAAGCACTAATCTATCCATGAGATATTGAAATACAATTATGTCATTTTAAAATTCAATAATATAATATTACTATCAAAAATTTAAATAACAAATAATTGAAATAATAATATAATATTACTATCAAAAATTTAAATAACAAATAAATAAAACAGTACCTACTTTCTCAGTCTTCAAAATTAATTCAATCATCCCGTCTTATGATCATTGCAACATCGACCTCCCTCTTAACGAAACAAACAAGTACCAACCTCTCAAACTAGAACCAAAAGAACAACCAATAAACCCAAATCTAAACCAACCAGGGAAAAAAAAAAGAAAATAAAGAGAACAACAAACAAACCCAAATCTAAACCAACGAGGAAAAGAAGGAAAATAAAATAAACAGAAACAAAATAGATTAAAAAAAAAATGCAGACAGAAATTAAGCATGGCCATGCCAGAAAGAAAAGAAAATCCAAAGTAACAAAATGCAACAAATGGCAAAATTTGTCCAGCTCTTCGGTCTAAACCCATCAAATTCCAAAATCTCTCAGGCTCTATTATCTAATTTGTTCTATCAATCTCCTTCTGCGCCAAGCTCCACCAAAAGATAAACCCACCATTTCTCCAATTTTTTATTCTCTCCTTCTGGGCCAAGCTCCAGATAAAAATAAGAACCCCGCCATCTCTCCGATCTTCTGCTCTCCACTCTTGCTCTGTGGGCCAAGGTAGCAAATGAAAACCCAGAATTCTCCACTCTAGCCTCCTGCTGCCAGCTGAGCAAATGCCTACCATCTACCATCTATCAGATACTCTCCAATCCGTCGCTAGCATGCACAAAGAGCCCAATGCGGCCTCTAAAATATGTATTTAAAATATGATCTGCATTTTTTCTCTCTTTCACATCTGCACAGAAACCAATGTGACCGTTGAAATTGTACATTGAATTGTGTGCCATGTACTTGCAAGGTGTTTTATTATTCTTTATAGTTTGGAGTGGTCTATTTGTTACTTATTTTGAAAAATGTTTATAAAAATAATAAAAATAATAATAGGTTTATTAATCATTAAAATAAAAATTGATTTTATTAAAAATTTGGTATTAATTTTAAATCATAGTATATATATTATATATATATCAGATCATAATAAATAATATAAGATAATGTAAGTTAGGTTATGATAATTTATAATATTATATTGTATCATTGTAAAATATATAGATGAAAAAATATTTATGAGAATAAATATATAAAAGAAAACAAATTATAGATATAAATAAATTGTATTTTAAGAAAGTGTAATGTATGCCAGGGTTCCACACAATTGCATACAAGAGGCCCTATCAAAGAAACTAACTAGGAATCTTTCTCAAATATTAGTGAGTTGGATGTGCCTAAAAAGTCTTAGATGTCCTCACACCCTCATTTTTTGACATTATTCCCTATGATATATTTTTAAAAGTATAAACATTTTTGGATCTCCAAATTCCATGAAAAAAATATGAAGAAAGGTAGAGCACAAAATTGGTGGTTTACAAACATCCAATCAAGTAAGCAAGCCTCAATAGATGAAGAGTTCCAAATGAGCACTATAATTTATGATATGTAGTGATTAAAAACGTTTTAGAGAAGTCATAACAAGATCTTTGTGATGAGGTTCTATTAATGAGAGATTTACATAATAACCATTTCTCAAAAAGAGAATATCTCTATATATAAATGTTTACTAAAGGTAGAGCAAGAAATTGGTGGTTTACAAACATCCAATTCCGTAAGCAAGCCTCAGTAGATGTAGAGTTCCAATCAGCACTATAATTTATGATATGTAGTGATTAAAAAAGTTTTAGAGAAGTCATAACAAGATCTTTGTGATGGGATTCTATTAATGGGAGATTTACATAATAACTATTACTCTAAAAGAGAATCTCTCTATATATAAATGTTTACTATGTGAGCTCAAATTAGGTTCTAATCAAGAAAAATCACACTCTATATGTATAAAGAGAAGTTGAAAATGAGATGTATATGATGATACATTGTTTCACCTATGAACAAGTATAACACACAAGTACTCCATTCAACCATAAAGTACAAGTCTAGCACAAAAGTAATGGATTCAACATAAAAGTTTGAGTAGCTAGTCTTTTCAGCTTCTTAATAAACCAAATATCGAATGATATAAATGATATACTAAAACACAACCAAAAAATCAATACAATGCAAGTGCAGACATCTTCAAAATAAAAGGAGATAAAAATGTGAATATAAATTTTGAAATTCTTAATCTTGTAAATGTGGTAAAGAATATCTTATGAATATAAAGGAAGATATTCCAATCCTTTTTGTCCATGTAAAAAATAATAATTACGAGATATAAATATTTGCATTTGCATATCTACATTAATAGTAGCTTTTAGTTTGTGCAATAGGTGCTTCCAAAAAGTTGGTGGTTAAAAAAGCGGCAATGAGATGTGCACGAATGAATGTACACACATACAAATGCACTCATGTTCTTAGGAATGTGCATCCTTTGGCTTCGACATTCCCTCCATTCAGAATTATTGGGTGCACAATAGCTGATCATGTCAATAAAAATCTTCTCACCATTGGCATCCAACGAACGAGAATGCCCACGTTCATCTTTTACTGGCGAGATGCTCTTCCATCCTTTTCCTCCCCATCCAGAATACCCCTCTTGCTCATAGCTTCATGGGCAGATCCTTTTAATTGACATCCACTTTCTGCATTTATTTCTCTTGGTTGAAGGTAAAATCCCAAAAGAAGGGATAGAAAGTGGATAACCAACACCAACAACTTGGTTTGACTACTCATAATATTGACTCACGATACCTCATAAGATAGGCTAAGAAAAAAAAAAGGTTCACAAGGGTGTGTCACAACAATTTACTCGGCAACAACATCCTCTTACATCCATGCTCATTTCTCGCTCCATATTTCATCTACCTCACTCATGGATTTCTGACACCTTTAAAATCCCTTACCGAATCATTCCTAAAGTAGCTTTAAGGATAAATTTTAAATTAGTTCAATTTATATCTTATTGATTTTATTGTTGACACCTTTAAAGTCCCTTAATCGCTCATTCCTAAAGTAGTTTTAAGGATGCATTTTAAAAAATTATAATAAAGTCAAAAGAATAAAGAAATCTAACTAGTGAATTTATCCTAGGGCCTACCTACATTAAGCTCCTATGTTATAATTGTAGAGACACTGAACATAGTGAAGGGACCCTGTTTAAATGCTCCTAAGTTATGACGGTATATAGAGACTATATAGTGGAATTAAAAATATTCAGAAAGTGCAAACATTTTTACATTTTCTTTGTCCACTTTAGGAGGAGATGGACTATGGGTTGGATAAGAGTTATCCACCATGGTTGGTTGTTATAGGAAGGGGGAAAGAATATTTGGGTGGTTTCCTTTTGGTAAAGTTTTTATGTACTAACCTTGTATCTTTTAGGAGGATTAAATCCTTAGACTATCCATTCTTCAACAAACTCATCAATGGATAACGGGGCACTTCCTTGTAAGTTATGAGTGAACCCCCATCACATTGCTTTAGGGAAAAATTAATAAATGGAACTTGTTAAAGGCATAAAATATATCCATGGAATTCAATAGATAAAAATGTACCTGTAATTCTTATAATGTTGCTGAATAGAGAAAAATGGATTGTTGTTTGGGAGTTGTTTGATGTAAGAGAATATTTTCTTAGGTTTGGGTGATAGGTTAATTGCCTTGGCTTTGACTACTTCTACCGCTAAAGGGAGATTATCAATAGATACAGTCTTATGAGTCTTACTCTCTAAGACTCGCTGTCATTGGAATAAATAAACACAATAGAAACATAAGGAATGAGGTGTGTTTCTACCAATATGCAAGGGAATGTAAAGCATAAATGCTAGTGTATTACTCTCTTAAATTGAAAGGCATTTTTATGGGCGTGGGTTACATAAATGTTTTGTGAAAATGTAGGAACTACATTTCTTTTCAACCTTTTCCAAAACCATTTATGTAGGGATTGATTTTGGACAAAGGCATACTAATTTGCTTCAGGTTAATATTGTGTAGAATGAAAGGAAAGAGCTTACCATGAACTACTTATTAGAACAAATCACATACCTAGGGTTTTTCCCACCTTAGAGTAAACAAAGGTGCAAACCCCTATCAAGTATTTGAACCTTCTTTCCATGGCTATCCTAGGTCTGCCCAAGCACACTTAGTGCCTGTTCATCCTAAGCAACTTGCTTAAACTTAGATAGGCAAGGGCATGATGTGTGAAACCATATTTTTTTAAATATGGTCTTGATTAGATGTGTTTTCTTACATAATGTGTTCTTGTCTAATCCAAATGTCTTCCTACAAGTCTTGCTTCACTGTGCTCTTGCCTACTTGATGTGTTTCCATCTAATGCAGGTGTGACCTCGGAGCACTATCTCCCTAGGACTAGCAAGTCTATTCATACTCCTTACACCTTGTTCAAGTTTGTTGAGAAAAATAATACATGGACATTGATGAATATGACTGTTATAGGTAATAGAATGGTTAATAATTTGACCCCAAACATGTGTAAGATTAGCTTATTAGTTTATAAGCTCAACATGGCATGGATTGCATGTCACTCAACTAAACAAGAAACATCCAATGACCAAATTCTTTGTTTAGAAAAGTGCAGGGACTAAAATAATTGTAATAAAGTTTAACTCACTTACTGAATTTCTACAAACAATGTCTAAAAATAAAATTTTGCAAACCAAAAAAATTCTACAAGTTTAAACATTAGAAAGTTTTATGCTAGCAGCACCAATTGATTGTTACAAGTCACTGAATGGTTAATAATCTCACTCCAAATAAGCTCAACCTGTTCTAGTTTATAAGCTCAACATGGCTTGGACTGTGGGTCACTCTTTACATTTTAGATGTCCAATGGCCAAAATCTGTTTGCAAAATGCAAGGAGGAAAATAAATCTAATAAAAATGCAATAAAATTTTACTTGCATATTTTATTTCTACACACAAATTTTGAAGAAGAAAATTCTGGAAATCCCAAAATCTTCTTTAGACTGGGGCATTAGAGGGTTTTATGCTAATGGTAAATCATCTTCAATATATTGATGTTTGATAATACTACGTGCACGAGCCCCCAATATATTGAAGTTTGATAATAGGACATGCACGAGCCTTTTCGTGTAATAACATTAGTTATTTCTACCCGTAACATATAGCTCTGAGCTTTGAGTTGTTAACCGGTATATAACCACGTGGATATGGTAAGTGAGATTGAATATTAATGCCACTAATCCTTATACTACTTAATTCAATAAGGTGACTCCTTACTTATCGTGTAGGCATGGTTAGGCTAGATTATTAAGCTTGCTACTTTTATACTACCAGTAGGGTGAAATTACAATTTTCAAGAGAGAAGTTCAACTAGTGACACCAGTTATACTCGCTCTTTATCAATGAGTACTCTATATACTCATATTACTCTTGATTGCCTCGTATGTCCATAGTATATTGTTAAGGTACATAATGATCAAATTTGAATAGTAATAAGTACAATAGAGCTATGACATAAACCGTAGAAATACAAGAGTTATTTGCTATATAAAGCATCACTATTCCCAGCTTTAAAGGTACTCTTAATTAGCTTGTGTTAGTGTTGTAACCGTTTTATCGTGAGTGACTAGAGCAATGGAATGTACTCCATATTACCCTGTCACTAGCCCCATGGTTTATATTGTACTCAGTCGATACTAATATATTGTACTCTAGTCTATGCCTTTGGTATTGCATTAATGGCTATGATATGAATGTAATTAAAACACAGTTTTCATGTCAGCTATTATAGGTAGTACTATTGATTACGTGGGGTTGTTTACACGTAGTACTATTGATTATGTGGGGTTATTTATAGGTCATTCTATTCAGTCTTGTTGACCTGAATCACACCTTGGCTAACTCTTTAATCCGAGTACATAAGTCTAGAGATTGGTATCACGCTAAGGTGTAATTCTAGGCTAGTCTCAATTACTAAACCATATAATAGTGTGAACACTAGAGCTTCTACAAAATTTTACTGGCATATTAAAATTATACAAAAAGTTTCTAAGAAAAAAAATTTGGAAACCCCAAAATCTTCTTTAGACTTGAGCATTATAAGGTTTTATGCTAATGCTAAATCAACACCCACATATTGAAGTTTCATAAACAATATTAAAAAATAAAACTTATTGAGATAAACAATACCAAAAAAATAAAACCCAAAGACATTGAAGAACCAAACACATCGGAGATTATGAAAGATTAGAGAACTCTAATTGAATTGCAATGAAATTTTACTAGAGTATGAACTTCTAGAAACAATTTCTAAAAAGAAAATTCTGTAAACTCTGAAACTTTCTTTAGATTTGAGCATTAAAGAGTTTTATGTTAACACTAAATGAGTATCAATATATTAAACTTTAATAAACAATACTAAAAAAATAAAACCTATTGAGAAATAAATAGTACCAAAAAAACAGAGACGTAACAAGAAGAAAACTCATTAAAGGTTATAAAATATTTGCCAACCCTTACATGCAAATGCAATTAGGAATAAGAACCTTTATCTTAATCCATAGCACATATGTATCTAAACCCTAATCTTCTTAAGTACACCTACCTTGTCTTAGTAAGCTTAGAGATGAAATAGGAGAGAAACAAAAAGTTAATGTTAATGCTCACTTGTAATCTCAAAAATACACCGTAGTTGTATTTTCCATGACCATTTATTGGTCACATAATTCTTCATCTGCACCTCAAGAGAAAGAAGCACAAGTTAACCCAAAGAAAAAAATATGATAAAACTTCCAATAAAAAACACTGATCTATCCATGCGATATTGAAATACAATGTCATTAAAAAATTCAGATAATATATTACTACCATAAAAAAATTTAAATAACAAATAAATAAAACAATACCTTCTGAGTCTTCACAATTATATCAATCATCCCGTCTTATGTTCATTGCAACATCGCCCTCCCTCTTCACCCATCAAACAAGAACCAACCTCTCAAACAAGAACCAAAAGAAAACAAACCCAAATCTAGACAAAAACAAAATAAATAAAAAGGAAAAGAAAATAAACATAAACAAAATAAATAAAAAGGAAAAGAAAATGCAGACAGAAAGTAAGCATGGCCATTCTCGAGAAAGAAAAGAAAACACAGAGTATCAAAATGCAACTAACAACAAAATTTGTCCCGCCCTTCTCTCTAAACCCAAAATCTGTCCGGCTCTACTATCTAATTTTTTCTACCCTTGTCCAATCTCCTTCTCCACCAAGCTCCAACCAAACATAAGCCCACCATCTCTCCACTCTGACTTTGCCAACCAGGCTAGCAAATGCCAACCATCTACCATCTCCCGGTCATGAAACACAGATACTCTCCAAACTTTCGTCCTCCACTCTTTCTTGCTTTGCCGGACAAGCGTGTAAATGTGATGGATTTCAAGGATTTCACAACTTTTTCTCTCTTTCAAATCCGTCGCTATCATGCGCACAGAGCCCAATGCGGCCGTAGTCTAACTAGTCGGAGGAATTGCCCGGAAAGTTATGGAATTTCCGGTCATATTTAGAAAATAAAGTCGGTAAGGATTTTTGTAAATGCAAGATATAGTTGTTAAATTTCAAAATTTTAGGTGTTTCGGACATTTTTGATGGTGCTCAATCCATTTCCACCATCAAAAACACGATTCAAACACTGCCTCTACAAGATTTTTTGAATTTTTTTGCTCGGATTCCAGCCACTTTTGGCTGTCTAGGCAATTCCTCCGCCTCGGTAGGCGACTCCTATGATGTTTCCCTTTTTCACATCCGCACAAAGACCAATGTGACCGTTGAAATTAAAATATGTATTTAAAATACGGTCTCAAAATATGTACATTGAATTGCAACCTGTTATTTATTATTTATAGTGCGAAGTTGTCTATTATTATTTATTTTCAAAAATGTTTATAAATAAAAAATAAATAATAAGTTTATTATCATTAAAAAGATTTTTTTTTTTTGATATTATTAAAAATTTGATATATATATAATATATATATATATATATATATATATTTTCTTTTAGGAGATAATAAATAATAAATAAGAGTAAATGGACAAGTTTATGATAATTTATAATATTTCATATATTATCATTGTAAAATATGTTATGAGAATAAAATATATAAACTAAAACGAACTATAGATATAAATAAATTGTATTTTAAGATAAGTAAAATGTAATGTATTCCAGACTTTCACACAATTGCATACAAGACGCTCCATCTAAGAAACTAACTCGGAATATGTCCCAATATTAGTGAGTTGGATGTGCTTAAAAGGTCCCTTGATGTCCTCAAGTCCTCAATATTTGCCATTATGCCCTCAGATATGTTTTCAAACATGTAAACATTTTTGGATCTCCAAATTCCACCAAATATGAATAAAGGTAGAGCACGAAATTGGTGGTCTACAAACATCCAATCCCGTAAGCAAGCCTCAATAGATGTAGAGTTCCAATCACCACTATAATTTATGATATGTAGTGATTAAAAAAGTTTTAGAGAAATCATAACAAGATCTTTGTGATGAGATTCTATTAATGGGAGATTTACATAATAACCATTCCTTGAAAAGAGAATCTCTATATAAAAAAATGTTTACTATGTCACCTCAAATTAGGTTTTAATAAAGAAAAATCACTTTTCTCTATATGTATAAAGATAAGTTGAAAATGAGATGTATATGATGATATATCGTTTGACCTATGAACTAGTATAGCACAAAAGTACTCAATTCAACCATAAAGTGCAAGTATAGCACAAAAATATTGGATTCTACATAAAAGTTTGAGTAACTAGTCTATTCAACTACTTAATAAAACAAATATGGAATGATATAAATGATATATTAAAACACAACCAAAAAATCAATACAATGCAAGTGGAGACATAAAATGTGTAAATATAAATTTTGTAATTTTTAATCTTGTAAAGAATATCTTATGAATATAAAGGAAAATATTCTAATCTTTTTTATCCATGTAAAAAATAATAATTACCAAATTTAAATATTTGCATTTGCATATCTACATTAATAGTAACTTTTAGTTTGTGCAATAGGTGCTTCCACAAAGTTGGTGGTTAAAAAAGTGGCAATGAGATGTGCAGGAATGCATGCACACACACATACAAATGCACTCATGTTCTTAGAAATGTGCATGTGTTTGTGATCTTTTGGCCTCGACATTCACTAAACCACTACGTAGGTTGTTGGAAATAATACTCAGTGGGGGGGTGAATCAGTATTTACAAATCAATAACATTTTCATTTCCATAATCAGATTTATATACGCTACTTCAGAGAAGGGAACTCGCGTGTGCATGCAATTGTTCTTAAGGAAACCATCATATATCCAGTGAACTTATGATTCAGTTAATTCATCATATGTTGATCTTTAATCAGTGCATCAATACTTTATTAAACATTAAACAGTAACCATGTGCAGTAATAACAGAATAAACCATCACACATAAGCAACACAAATGAACATCAAGATTTACGGTGGAAACCCAATGTAGGTGAAAACCACTTGCAGTCGTCATCTTTGTCTTCTTTTAATAATAAAAAAATTTATTTACAATCTTGTACTGGTGTAGACTCATACCAATACGCAGGCACCCACCCGTAGAAGGCTACAACCTTCTCTCTTTCTCCAGCTTCTACTGGAAGGGAGCTACCAACCCCCTAGTTCTTGTACTAGCCGATATGTTTACTAGTACGTAGGATCTGACCTACAAAAGGCTACAACCTTCACTCGTTCTCCAGCTGCTACTGGAAGGGAGCTCCAACTCCCTGATCAAATCACCAACCACTACTGGCAGGAAGCCTTGACTTCCTCACTAAAGGCCCCAACCCTCAGTACCCTCTAGGGACCACATTTCATTAATTTTCACACTAGATATTCCTCGTATACATTACTACGATATGAGGGCCACGTTTCATCAAATTGTCATACTGGACCCATTAGCAACATTGAAGCTCAAAATCAATCACCACTGCAACACAACCATCAAATACATATGTATCAACCAATTACTGAAACTCAATCAATCTCTGATATAACTGAAAACCAATCATCAATCTTTGATATAATTGAAACAATCAATCACTGAAAGAGTCAAACCAGCGTGTATACGCACCTTCACTAAAGCGAACCAGCGTATATATTTGCAAATACTTACTTATAATTTCGCTGCAATTCCTGACTTTAGACATACCCAGATCATCATACATAAAGGATAAATCATGTGTTAGCAATCAGATCTAGCCCATCCATTATGAGATCACATAATGATAAGTCATTATGATCCTGATCCATTATTAGATCTCATCCATCGTCAAACGCTAAGACACATATTTATTCTAGATCAAGCAAAGCATAAGAAACCCATAACATGCATATTTGCTTTTTATCTAACACTTCATAATATATTCATTACTTGTGCCTTGATCTCTTTGATCTTCTCCTTCTTCTATACTCATATCCTTGGACCAAATACCTCAGACCAAAACCACTTAGGACCAATACCTTGGACAAAATACCTCGGACCAAAATCTTGGTTTTCCAACATGTACGCGCTTTTCCTCCTGTGGGAGTGCGTGTATATGTATACACTCTTTTTGTTCTGTGGGCTAGCGTGTATATGATGTTTAGACTAAGTGGACCTGCGTATACTTCTTAAACTTCTTCACATAAACCTTTTCCTTTACCTTCTTTATTCTGATCAGTAGACCTTAGTTCCATCTTCCTGTTCTTCTGTATCAATGCCGTATTACCTTTGAATAGACCTGTTACACTGTAATTTGCCATATTATTTCTGAAATGATTCCTTTGAACTGCCATGCATTTTGTCACATCAGATATCTCTCCTGTAGATTCATCTAGTTACCATATACAAGTGAGTTGTTCTGCTACAAGTGGGTTGCTATCAAGTACAACACATGCATCATAATGCCAACATAGGTTTTCCAACTTAGCACGAGGTCATTATCTCCATCCAAAAAACAAGGATACCCTAGAAAGGTCCTTTGTGGTTATCCGACATGTCATTGATTTTCCTAGATGCCTAGAAGCTTTCTTTGAGATATAAGGGCCACCTTTCCTCTCTCGATTTTGTCTAAGGACACAAGACCCATACCTAGTACTCAAAATCTCCTAATAATGTCCATATCCCCACTTAAAGGCCAAATATCACCGTGACAAGTCATTTGTGGTCATTTGAGGTGTCACTCATGACTATTCAACCATAGAATTGGTTATGAATATAAATAATTAGTATTTATTAGTTAATAGTGATTAGTTCACTCAAGAGGCATGTCTTTAAGGACACGACTATTCATGAAGGAGCAGCTTGCCTAGTATATCAGTAGGGCCCTCATTTGTAACCATAACATATATCATATCTCTTGTACATTCAACATTTCTTATACAAATATATTACTCCTATGATATACATTCTTATATTTTGAATATTCTACTATGTATACGGGGCGTGTTCATTACATTGGTATTAAAGCCTCGTTCTCGAATCTGAGCCTTTGGCAATTGATTCTTCATCATGTTCGTTGCCATTGCGTTTGAGGCTTTTAGCAAAACAAGTTTTTGGAGGTTCTCCATTCTTCCATGAGGATTTTGACCATTAAAAAAATAAAAATATATTATCCAAAGGCTCATACTTAATGTTTAAAATCTCGTAGTACTAATTATCTCCATCCAAAGAACAAGGATACCCTAGAAAAATCCTTTATGCTTGTTCGACATGTCATTGGTTGTCCTAAATGCCTAGAAGCTTGCTCTAAGATATAATGCCCATGTTTCCTCTCTCAACTTGTCCATGGACACAAGACTCGTACCTATTACTCAAAATCTCCTAATGATGCCCATAATATGTCATTATATACCACCTTAGGCCATCTTCCCTCTTCCATTTGCTCAATTTGTTTTAGATACCTTATGAGTTGCACAATATCAATTGCTTCAATAGGAACAACCCTTGTTTCACTTAACACGATAGCATAAGGAACTACACTTTTAATTTTGAATTTGTTTGGAATCAAGTGCTTCTGAATTTTCTCAGTTAGTTTCCATTACATGCCAGATGTACTTATTTCCCACAATTCACAACCATAGAGAATCGTCAGAATCACTAGAAGCCCAAAAAGAGCTTCAGTGGTTTTCGACTGCCATAACTATGCCTCTCTACACCTATTTTGAAAAGCATAAAATGCTTTCCAAACCCCCAAAGTTCTTTTCTTTCTACAACAATCCCAACTTAGTTTTTTGTTGAAGTCAATTCAAAAGTATTTGTAATCCGCAACTTCTTCCAAAATGTTGCCTTCAAAGTAGAACTTATGCTAGTTATGTTTTCTTTTTTTTCAAAGAAAACCACTACTTTCGTTTTGCTAATATTAACTTGCATCCCACCCTTCTACAAAAATGCTCAAAGGATAGTAAGTGCTCTTGCAAACCAAGAGTAGATTTAGCAATCAGAATCAGGTCATTTGTATACAAATAACAAACTTGCCCAAATGGATACCATCACCCCCTTGCAAATTTAACCACTCCTCAAGCTTGTCGATATATAAACCACAAAGGGTAGGAGACAATGGGAAACCTTACTTGACCCCGATACTGCTTCTAAAACTTTTAGAAATGCCTGCTGAAGTTCTGATTTTGACTTTCATCTTTTCATACAACCTATGCACATATGCTCTCAAATGTTTAGGAACCCCAAGTTCCTCCATTCTGTGCCAAAGCTTATCCCTAGGAACCGTGTCAAACACTTTTCTGAAATTAACAAAACAACAAAAAACTTCTTCTTTTTTCTCCCAAACCTTTTCAATGATGTGCCTTAAAGTTATACAATGATCAACTGTAGAATGTTTAGGTCTAAAACCTGCTTTCCCTTTAGCACACTTATCTCTTTCTTCTACCCACTTGTTGATTTTGTTTTCTAGCATGCTTCCAAATAACTTTGCAAACAAGGGGTTTATCTTGATGGTCCTATAATTGGAGGGATTATTGACGTCACCACTCTTGTAAAGAGGTATTGCGAGACCAATTCTCCATTCTGCGGGGAACCCGTATTGTATGATGATATTGAAAATTTCTGTAATGTGAGGTGCAAGAATCTTTGAGCCCCACTTTAGATACTCTGCTTGGATTTCAGCTAAGTCATTTGATTTTCCAACACCCAACTTCTTGAGACCCATCTCTACCTCTTGCACCGTGAAGAGTTCAATATTAGTGTTGACCAAGGGGGGAGGGTCAACCTTGGGATCCTGCTCGTAGACTTGTCTTGCATAGTCAAACCACTTAGAATTTGTAGTATTATTTTCAGATTGCATCTTTTTCGGTTGTAGCTCCTTCCAAAATAATTTGGGATTATTTTTCCCAAGGAAGATTAGTTCTTCCCTCCTTGAAACCATGAAATCGACCTTTTTATTTCTTAAGATCTGCTTCTAAGCTTTGAGCTTTATGTTATTCTTGTTTGACTCTTTCCACATTCTCCTTGCCTTTTTGAATTCCTTGGCAAACCAAGCATTAACCAAAAAGCAATTTGTTTCAAATTTCTTAATTTTTGCTCTTTTGCACTCTGCAAATGCACTTTGAATTAAATGTGTTGATTCGTGGCTATGGAGGTTGTTAATTGGGATTTTCTCCTTCTCGAAAATCATCTCTAACGTCATTTTGAAAATATTGCAATTTTCTAAAATTAAAAAAAAATGATTCATTCTAAATGATTAAATAGAAATATTCTCTCACGTTCATGTGGTTGAAGTTGGTTACTTAAATTAAATAAGAATTATATTTAAATTTGATTTTATATTTTTAAATCCTCGACCAGCAAAATGGTTTTCCTGAAATGTTTTATTGATAAAAAGGCATTAATGACAAGTTACTAAGTATTTAGGAAAAATAATAAATGGAAAGATATAATTCTTAAAGTAAATAATTTTATGATAATTTTGCAAAAAGCATGTGAATATGTTGAATTTCTAGAGTTCAAGCGATCATGGTGTGAAAGAGTCTTTTCCTTTTTTTTAAAGGAATTGTATTGAATTAACATCTCATATAACTCTTATGCAAACAAAGTTGGTGCATTTTGGTTTTGGTGTCATTGATGGATAACTCAATAGTCAATGTAGTAAAGATATGCTAGAGGGATTTTTCGATGTTGCAAAGTATTTAAGAAAATGATTCAATGTTATGAAACCAGCCCACAAAAAAGATAGAAAAGATAGTTGAACGCCTTAGAATTCAGACTCTTCGAGAGATAGGAGTCTAAGGAGTCACAATATAACCCATCCGACCTAATAATAATAATATAAGGCCACAAAACTAACAATAGAGGGATTCTATGGGGCACAGTAATAACAATATGGGGACAATAGGGGCACAACAATATTAATAAGGGATACAATTACAATAGTAATGGGGTAATCACTGGTATTATAGGGACCTAACATGCCCCTCTCCTTCAAAAAAGTGTTGTCCTCAACGCTTGAGTAGTTTTGGATGCTTTTGTATAAAATTCTCATCCTCCCATATGGAATCTTCAGTGGATAAGTTCTTCCACTTGATGAGATACTCTGAAATTGATCGCTTTCGTCGCTGTTGAGTTCTTGTTTCTGTGACTGCTTCTGGTTCCAATATAATTTTTCCTTCCTTGTCAAGTTCTAGTAATATTGTTTGAACTGGGAGCTTGTCGCCTATAACCTTCTCTAAACATGAAACATGGAAAACTGGGTGCACTCGAGAAGCTGCAGGAAGCTCCAATTTGTATGCCATCGTACCAATCTTTTGAGTCCTGAATTTCCAAAGTTGTTTTGAGTTCCTAAATGACGTTTTTTTGGGAAAACTAGGAGCAACATGGGGTCATGGACCGATGTTGCTCATCCCAAAGTTTTAGTCCTCAAATAGATCTTTCTAGCGAGATATTGTGCACGTCAAACGAAGATCGTATGCCAACATTACAACCCCGAGAAGTTGATGTACCAATTACCCAAAGCACGGCCCATAGTTTGGCACTTCATCTCCTAGGGTTAGGTTTTTGGATGTTTATGGTTTTCCATTGTTTCTCAACAATAAATAGGCCTTTGAGCCTCTTTGTAAGAGAGTTCAGAGGCATGTAGCCACCACGTCCCTTTTCATAGATAAGCTACCATTACCTGAGCTAGTTTATTTCCATTTCTGATTGTAAGCACATTTCAACATTATCCATTAATGAAATGAAGTATTATTTATGCTGCATCTCTGTATTTGTGTTTATTTCTGTACTTTATTGTGTTTCTGTTTAAATATGGATCAATCATCACCATCATCATCCTTATAGAAGGAGTGAGTACTTTCGTGAGGAGTTCAAGAAGGTCAATCCTCCTACATTCGATGGAGAGATGAAGAAATCAGATGATGCAGAGGCATGGTTTCTTGGGATGAAGAAATTATTCATATTGAATAACTACTTAGAGAACATGAAAGCCAAAATAGTTACCTTCAGTCTTAAGGGGAAAACAAACATTTGGTGGGAAGATGTGAAGAATGTCAAGGGTATTTGTGAAGAAGAGTTGATTTTGGATGATTTCGAGAGACTCTTCAAGAAGAAGCACCTATCAGAGAGATATTATGATGCCATATCTATGGAATTTTATGAGTTGCAGATGGGTTATATTACATATGATGAGTATACTAGCAGGTTCTTGGAGCTATTAAGGTATGTGACTTACCTCAAGGATGAGAAGGCTAAGATTCAAATATTCATCAATGGGTTGCCAGCAACTTATAGAGACCCGATTGAGTTTGATGATCCTATATCGTTGGAGCAGGCCATCCGAAAGTTGAAGCATTGTTATGAGTAGTCAAAGCGCAAAGTTGAGCCTAAGCATGATTTGAAAGGAAATGATAAAGTTAACAGGAAGTGGCTACCAAAGCAGGGGAGACCTTAGGATGCAGGTGAGAAAAAAAATGATGCTCCTTACAAGGAGTTCAATGCAGTTGAGAAGGGACATAGGTCACAGCCTAGAGAGCAGTAGAACAAAGGTGATGGTTGGGGCCCATTGCAGTTTTGGATATGTGGAAACGATTATCACAAGAAGGATTGTCCATTGTACCAGGGTGGTAGGCCTTTGATCTATAACACTAAGGAGACATATACAGTTGGGGATGTTGGTCATATCATTCCTCAAATTTATGCAGATGTGGACAACAAGCAGACATATCACCAGGCATCCATTATTGAGATGGAAGGTAAGATTTGTGGTCAAGTTGTTTCTATTTTGATTGACCCTAGATCTAATTATAGTTATGTTAATCCTGACTTGGTAGATAAGTTTGGCTTGAGAAAAGATGTGCTTGTAGAGTCTTGGTTGATGTAGTTGGCTATAAATACTAAGAAGAGAGTTCATCACTGGGTAAGATCTTGTGCATTCAAGTTGAATGGTATGCCTATGATAACACATCTAAATGTACTACCACTGGGATCATATAGTATACTTTTGGGTATGGATTGGTTGTATCTTCATAGGGCCAAAGTAGATTGTTATGACGAGGCTATTGATTGCCTAGATGATAATGGGGAAAATAGAATCTTGTAAGGAAAGAAGAAGCCTACATCAGTTAGGATGGTCACAACTATGCAGGTTAAGCACAGTTGAAGGAAGGGGTGTGTAATGTTTGTTGTTCATATTTCCAGTGACAAGGGTAAGGATGTTGAGGATAAAAAAATATTCCAAAGCTACACTGTATTACATATGTTTAAGGATGTGTTTCCAACAGAGATTCCAGAGTTGCCTCCTTACAGGGAAATGGAATTTTTTATTGAGTTGGTAACAATGGTAGCACCAACATCAAAGGCACCTTACTGGATGAGCACACCAGAGTTAGTAGAATTTAAGTTTCAACTGAAGGAAATGCTTGACAAGGGATACATTAGGCCAAGTGTATCGCCTTGGGGTGCACCAATGTTGGTCGTGAATAAGAAGGATGATTTTCTCAGGTTTTGCATTGATTACAGCCAACTGAACAAGGTGACGATCAAGAACATGTACCCATTACTGATGATTGAGGACTTGTTTGACCAACTGAAGAGAGCAACAATGTTCTCAAAGATTGATTTGAGATTAGGATATTGTCAGGTATACATCAAAGAATATGACATATACAAGACTGCTTTTAGGACCAGGTATGGGAATTATGAGTTTGTGTGGTTCCTTTTGGTTTGAATAATGCTCCAACTACTTTTATGTGCTTGATGAATAGTGTGTTGTGTCATTATTTGGACAGGTTTGTTATTGTAATAATTTATGATATATTGATATATTCTAAGAATGAGGAAGAGCATGCCGAACACTTAGCACAATATTGAGATTGCTAAGAGAGCATCAGATGTATGCCAAGCTTAGCAAGTGCAACTTCTTTTAGACAAAAGTACATTACTTAGGGCATGTTGTTTCCAAGGAAGGCATAAAAATGGATCTAGAAAAGATAAGGCTATTATGGAGTGGGAAGCTCCTAGAAATGTGGATGAAGTTAGAGCATTCAAGGGGTTAGCATGTTACTATAGGAGGTTCATTAGGAACTTCTCACACATTGCATACCCTATTACATCATTGTAAAGAAAAGGTAAGAAATTTGAATGGGAAAAGGAATGTGCAGCTAGTTTTGAGCAATTGAAGCAGTTGTTGACAAATGCTCAAGTTGTAAATATTGAAAATCTGGATAAAGAGTTTGTGGTGTATACAAATTATTGTAAAATAGGAATTGGTGGAGTCCTAATGCACGATGGACAGGTGGTGTTCTACGAGTCCAAGAAATTGACTGAGCACGAGAAAAACTATGTGACTCATGATCTTGAGTTGGCAACTATTATTCATGCCCCAAATATGTGGAGGCATTATCTTCTTGGCATGAAGTTTGAATTGATGAGAGATCACAGTGGGTTGAGATATCTGTTTGACCAACTAAATCTGAATTCCAGGCAAGCTATATGGTTGGCTACGATCAATGAGTTTGACTTTGAGATCAGGTACATTAAGGCTAAGGAGAACAAGGTTGCATAAGCTCTCAGTAGGAGAGTGCAGATGAACCATGTTGTAGTGATGAGCTCGTATGGGAAAAATTTACAGGATCTTATCTTATAGGAAGGACAACATGATGACAGGTATCAACAACTTAAGCACAACTTACAACAACAGGGTACAAGTGATTAGGATGTGGACTATCTTGTCACGACAGATGTCTTGGTGAGACTCAGGGACATGATCTATGTGCCGGATGATAGTGAACTAAAGAAGCTTATCTTGAGGGAGTTTCATGTTAATCCATATTCAAGTCACCCAGGATATCATACAACGTTGACAACAATGAAGAAGTTCTACTACTAGCCGAATCCGAAAAAGGAAGTGGATGAGTTTGTCGCTAGATGTTTGGATTTTCAGCAGGTGAAAGTAGAGTGTAAGCATCCAAGTGGGTTGTTTCAGCCTATTCCTCTTACATAATGGAAATGGGAGGTGATTTCCATGTATTTTATTACAAGTTTTCCGAGGACATCGAGGAAACATGATTTTATCATGGTTGTGGTCGATAGGTTGAGCAAGGTAGCTCACTTCATTCTAGTGAAGACTACTTATTTAACTAGTGAGGTGGCACAGGTATTCATCAGGGAGATCATAAGATTGCATGGTGTTCCAAAGAATATTGTGTCTTACAGGGATGCTAAGTTCACTTCCAAGTTTTGGAAGGATCTATTTGCAGGTTTAGGGTCAGAGTTGGCCTTCAGTACAACTTATCATCAGCAGATAGATGGACAAACAAAGAGGGTCAACAATGTTCTGGAGGATATGTTGAGGATGTATGTCATGCAACAACATAGGAAATGGGAAGAGTACCTTCAATTGGTTAAGTTTTCTTACAATAATGGTAATCAAGATTCATTGAGGATGAGTCTGTTTGAGGCACTGTACGGGCGAAGTTGTAATACTCCCATCAGGTGGAGTGATCTAGTGAACAGGGTATGATAGGACCAGACAGGTTAGTAGAAATGGAACAAGAAATGTAGGTTATGAAGAAGAATCTAAAGTCAACACAAGATAGACAAAAGAGTTATGTAGACCAACACAGGGAATTTAAGGAGTTTTAGGTTGGTGAACATGTGTATTTCCACATTAATCCCAAGAAAATCTCCTTGAGGATTGGTTCATGTGCGAAGTTAGCACCTCGGTATTGTAGGCCTTTCGAGGTCCTTGAGAGGATTGGACCAATGGCCTATATATTTGCATTGCCTTCGACAGTGAAAGTCTATTATCTTTTCCATGTTTCATTGCTTAAAAATTATATAAGGAATGTTGATCATGTTATTGATTGGTCAATATTGCAGATGGATCCAGAATGAGAATTCCAGTTGGAACCTCTGTGCATATTGCAACGAAACAACTCATGCTCCAGAATCGAGAAATCGAGCAAGTTAAAGTGCAGTGGAAGCACTTTGGGCCCGATGAAGCTACATGGGAGATGGCTGATCTGATGCAGGCTATGTATCCTTCATTGTTTGTTGGTGGAGGCAAATGAGTTTTCAATATTTTTACATATTTATGTGTGGTTTCTATTGCAAATACCA
Source organism: Pinus taeda (assembly GCA_000404065.3). NCBI lineage: Eukaryota > Viridiplantae > Streptophyta > Pinopsida > Pinales > Pinaceae > Pinus > Pinus taeda. Next base: position 30,564 of record APFE030104761.1, on the reverse strand, counting down.
CAATGAGTTGTGTTATAAAGCTCCAATAAGTGGTATGGTCGTCATGTTGTCATGATTTTCATGACGGTTTTGCTTTTGAGCAAGTTATTCATTGTAACTATTGCAACGAGCTAAGTTTTAAAGCTCCACAAGCAATATGATTTTGGTTTTCAACGGTTTTGCTGGTTGTAGGTGCCATAGAACATCGAGGATGGTGTTCCCTGGGTTAAAACTTCATATAATAAAGCTAATAAATGCAAAAAAATACCAAGGTCACGGGACACACATTCCAAGCTCAATGTTGGGAAAAATATCCCAGTGGGAACCACTTGTTGTTTATTATGGATTAGTGGGAACCACTTGTTGTTTATTTATGAAAATAAAGGAAATTAGGAGAAAAGGGAGGTGAAAGGTTAGAGGTTGTATGTGAGGAGGAAATTGAAGAAAAACAGAGGAAAATGAAGAAATTAGAGGCATCAATAATAAAAAGACATCAGAGCATCAGTTTGGAGTCATCAATTTAGTTTTGGAATTAGTCTCAGAGAGGAGAAGAGCACTAAGAGGACAAGGAAAGCAATCAAGCAAAGGAAGGATAAGGAAAGAAAAGGAAAGGACAAGGAAATGAAGGATCAAGCGAGGAAAGCAAGGATCAAGCAAGGAAAGGTTGGATCAAGTATCTTCAGTGGGAATACTTGCAGGTAACATGTTGCATGTATGATTTCCTAGCTGGTTTTGGCATGCATGGTATGTGCATGTGTGTATTTGGTTAATTTTTTGTCATTGGCATGGGTTTTTCTAGGTTTCAATAGTGGTTTTTAGCCTTGCCTTGCCATTTATGGATAACCATGGTGTGATGGGATTCTTTCTTGATTGAGCTTTGGATTGCTGAAAGGTTTTGGATTCGAGTGAGGTGGTCTCAAGAAAATCCTAAGGGTTGGGGGTGGAGATGGTTTTCGATAGGAAAGCCTTAACAAGTGGATGAAGACAAAGAAATTCCTCAAGGGATGGTGAAGGAATATTGAGGCATCCAAGCTCAGTTTGGTGTTGTGATCTCAGGATGTGCACGACATCTTTGAGAAGTGAAAAAGTAATATTCTCCCGATTGGAAAAGTCATGAACTAAAAGTATCCTTCCAACAGAGTTAACCATTTATCTACGATGGTCTACATCTATCTGGACCTCAGATACAGGAATATCGAGGTTAAATTGTACCTTAAAAGGAGTGGCACTTCCAGAGTGGCTGCTGGATGAATATGTATCGCTTATGGGTAGTCATCGAAGGATCTGGGAAAAGTTATCCATCATTGTGTTCCTTTGTCCCTCGAGGGCTTCCTCGAGCAATATTTTGAAAGGATCTCCTACCCCCTCGTCTTTGTTTTCTTCCACCGTGGGAGTTCGTCGGGGTTTACGAGGCTGGCCTTGCAAATGTTCACCAGATCGAACCCTAACTCCTTATACACTGACCTCGTTGGGGACATGCAAAGAAAAAAAGAGAAAGAACAGACCCCTTTGTTACCTCTAATAAGAACTTAAAAAACAACACAACAAATTACACATATAACCATAAATACAAAAATGTAATAGAGATAACACTTCATTTCATTAATATAAAAATACTGAAATATACTTACAAACAGACTGGAAATAAACTAGCTCAGGAGATGGTAGCTTATCTCTGAGAAGATATGTGGTGGCTACATGCCTCTAAACTGTGTTACAATGAGGCTCAAAGACCTATTTATTTTTGAGAAACAATGGAAAATCCTAAACATCCAAAAACCCAACCCTAAGAGATGAAGCGCCAAAACTGTGGGCCCCATTTGGGTAAATTGGTACATCAACTTCCCAGGGTTGTAACTGTAGGTTTTAACCCCGTACAGAAATTACCTGCATACGAATTCTAAAACACAGAAAATAAAAAATTCGAGAGCATAACACATAAAACACATATACACAGAGATTTTCCCCTGGATCCCAAAATTGGGACTACCAGCTTAATTTTTCATTATGTTCCTTTCAATGTTACAATACATATTTATACATGCTGAAGCATCCAATACCATGGACTAAAAACCATCGTGTCCAAAACCATGTGCAAAAAATCATGCACAAAACCATAGGTAGGTCTACCCAACCTAATATAGGGTCCAAAAACAAAATTCTCTCGGGCGCTGCCCCAGACCCCATAGAGTGGGGTTACATGCACCCCTCAAACCCTCTATGACCCCCCCCTCTCCACTACACAATTTTCGCAATGAAGGGGGGGCTCTGCCCCCCTTTTAAACCCCCAGTTAACTACGTGGGCTAGTCGTGGAAAGAATATAACACAACCCAACAGTAACCTTGGCAAAGGATCTCCATTTGGCTATTATAATACCTCATATCGAAGAAATTGAAGAGGAGTTTGAAAACGAAGCGGCAAGATGATTTGGGATGTTTTCAATCTCCAAGTTTTAACTAAAAATGTTGTTTAGGGCCTCAAAACAACTTTGGAAGTTCAGGACCCGAAAATCTGCCAAAAATAGTAAATTGTGCTACAATTAAGAAAACCGAAAAACTGAGAGAGACTGTGTTTGGGGTCTAAGTGGAATAGGCGGGCGGCCATCAATATCCACCTGTATTATTGCTCTCCCCTTAGGAAGCAATGGTCCTCTTTGTGTTGAGTGGCTCCATGAGATGGGGAAACTTCTGCTGAACTTGGTCCCTAGTGAGCTACTTACCTTGGTGATGGAGTTGACCAACTTTGACAACCCGATATAGTTGGATCTTCTGCTAGCGAGTGTTATTGATCTGTGTGTCCATGATCTGATCAATTGTGGCCTTTTCCATGCAGTCTGGGTTTAGCTCTGTTGGTGTGAGTTGTTTTGCAAAGTCGGATGTGTCTAACAATGGTGGAAAGTATGGCCGAAGGTGGTTTACATTGAACACTGGGTGCAAACCAAGGAACGGTGGAATGTTAAGCTCAAAGGCATTGTACCCTACAACCTCAGTGATGGTGTATGGCCCATATCAGAGTAGGCGAAGCTTGTGGTGGGGTCCAACGAGGCGCTCCTTCTACAAATGTAGCCAAACTTTGTCGCCCACCTCGAACTTGTGCGACACCCGATGCTGATCACGAGGTTACTTGTACTTAGCATTGGATCTGTCCAATGGACCTACTAGCGGATATGTTGAATGCGCTCAATGAATTTGTTAGCCTTTTCGGATTAGACTAGACATGAGTTGTATCTCCCTGAGTAGCCACAAATGGTATGGCCACATCAACGAGACATAATGGATGAGATCCTAACTCTACTTGAAAGGGGTTGTGGCCCATTGAGTTTCAGAGAGCACTGTTGTAGTTGTGTTGGGCATAGGGGAGGCTTTCATCCCATGTACGTGGACGCTTTGAGTTCTAAATTCACAGAATGTGTATGATCATCCTGTTGATGAATTCTGTGTGGCCATTAGTTTGAGGATGGAAAGCCATGGAATTAGTGAGTTTCGTATCCAACATTGACTAGAGAGTTAACCAAAATGAACTTAGGAATCTATTGTCTCGATCAGATACAATGGACTATGGAATCCGTAAGTTTATCCACACTCACTCAAAGAAGAGCTTAGCAATGGCCTCTACTATAATACTCTTCTTGCAGGCCGCCATAATGGCCATCTTAGAGAATGTGTCGATGACCACAAAAATGCAGTCATTATTGTGCTTAGCAGAAGGAAGGCCCAACATGTAATCCATGGAGATGGATTCCCAAGGTTGATTATGAGTAGGCAAAGGAGTATATAGTCCTAGATTCTTAATGGTTGGTTTGGCAATGGCACAGGAAGTGCAGGATTTAATGTACCTCCCAACATCCTGACGAAGGTTCGACCAATAAAAATACTTATGCAACACTGCCACTATTTTCTCTAATGTAATAATGGGATGGGCCATAGTAATAAATAAGGTGGTTAACCCATGTCATGTAAGGTGTTAGCACTTGAAATTTCACCTCAGGCTGAGACAGGTAAACCTCAAGGCTACATCAAACCATTTAGCCTCGTAGATAGCCCTACGGGGCAAGAGAAGGGTCTCTTTGGTCTATCTCGTAAAATCTCCAATAGATGAGAAGACCAATAAGGTAACATTGATATTAGGCTAGTAAACTGATCAGAAAGATTGATTTTGGGGTTTTTGGGTTTTTGGTGGCAAATTGAGGAGAGGGAAATTTTGGGTGCGAGGATGGGACACAGTTTCTGCAGGGGGTTCCTTAAGGTGAGGTAGGAGACAGTGTTGATGCCTTTAACTGAAGTGGATGGTCAGGAATGAAAGAAAGAGAGCTAAAGAGAGCATTGAAATTAAACAAACTTAAAAGCAGACCATGGCAAGCATGAATTCTTACTTTAACACTTCATTTGTTTAATGTGCAGAAGTAAAGAAAGGAAATGAATCACATAACAAAGCTTACAAGAACATTGAGAAACACACCATCAACACATGAGTCCACAAGTATCCCAA
>APFE030104761.1:12187-23872 GCA_000404065.3 Pinus taeda | reverse complement strand
GACCTAGGAAATTGACCTCAAGAGAAGACAAGACAAGCTTGAAAGAGCTTAATGACTGAAATGACCTGAACCAGCAATGCCAAGAGGGGTATAAACACATTAGCTCCTCCATCAAGGTTATGGCATGCCTAACGGGATGCAAAAATTGACACTGATGAGACACCTACCTATGCAAATGCAAAGAGTTTTGATCGCTGATGGAGGGCTCAAGATCGACTCTAACATAAGGGACCACAAGTAGTTAATAATAATGTAAGGGGCCCATGGTATTAGTTGATGGTATGACGAAACCATGGTAATGATGCATGGTATTGTATGTATGGGGCCTATATAGAGGCTAGAGACTCCACATGGAGGGGTATGAAGAGAAGTATTCTTGTATGAACAGACATATGGCTTGTGGAGTGTTCTCCTTCCTTAAGGAGTGAATGTATGGTGTTGCCCTACCTTAAGGGTTTGATCAATAAAGAAGCATTTCTATCTATTTCTATCTTGTTATTCTTGGGTTATTTCTATTATCATAATATTTTCTGGGTTAGATCTACAACAAGTGGTATCATAGCACTTTCTTGGGCAAAAAAGTGGATTTTTTTTTACTTTTTGCAGGATTTCGGGGGCGTCGAGTTGCAGAGAAGATCTGTATATTTTGGTGCAAGATCTACTAAATCTGATTGTAGATCTGAATTCTATGTGAAAAAATACCCAATTTCAAAAAACAAATCGGTCGAATCGGAGTCCGGATGAAGGAGATATCGCGGATCTAAAAATCAGTGGGGTTGCAGATAATTTTTCAGGGCAGCGAGTTTGCGGCGCAGATCTGGACGTCTTGGTGCAAGATATGCAAGATCTAATTGTAGATCTCGAATCTTTGTGAAAAAACACCTAATTTCAAAAAAAAAAATCAGTCGAATCGGAGTCCGGATGAGGGAGATATCGCTGATTTAAAATCAACTCATTTTTTAGAAATTTTGGGTGACGACGGGAGAGTAGCAGCGCAGATTTGGAATTCTACTGCCTGGATTAGGATTTCTATCACATGGGAAGATGCAGAATGATTGTTCCATTTCTGAAAACAGGTCATAATAAGGATTCTGAGCAATATTGTCGAAACTGTGATAATTTCAAATTTTAGCCAAGTAAGTGAATTTTTTCCAAACCTTCATGGCTTCTAGCAAGGAATTTTTTACAGGAAATGATAATGGTACTACTATTTAAGAATACATACAAAGATACAAGTCCACATTTCCGACACTTTGGAAGATTACAATGGGGCTTGATATAAGAGATGAGGCTCAAAAATGGTGGAATTCACTTGACCATGAGGAGTTGACCAAACTTTCAGATGCAGAATTTGAAAAAGTCCTTTTGGACAAATGGTCTCGGGCTAGAAAAAAGGAGAATGAGACACATAAGGGGTTAATTGCTACGGGTGTCTCCTTACTGCAAGTTCATGGATTGATTCAGAAAGAGAAGATCATTGTTTCTATCAATCCTAATGGTAAACATAATTTTATCAGTGTTAATTTGGGAAAAAAATTGCAAGTCCCAGCAAAGCATATTGAAAATACACAGGTTGATGGTAAGGATGTTCAAATTTATAAGGATTTGAAACTTTCTATGGATAAGTATGTGTTTCATGGTGATTTTTATGCTTCAGATATGGATAACATGGATGTTGTTTTGGGATACCCTTGGATGGAATTAGTGGGTACTATCAATATTAATGTACAGAAGAAATTCCTAAAGCTTTGGTATAAAAAGAAGAAAATTACATTACAGGATATTTCCATTAATAAACAGGTACAGTCCAAGGAGACTGAAGCAGAAGATGTTCCAGGGTCTGACATATTAGATGATGAGCCAGTGATGATCGACAATCAAACACAAATAGAGGTTGAAGCAGAAAAGGTTACAGGTGCTGATACATCAGAGGAGGGCTCAGTGGTTGAAGTAATATTGAAAGATAAAGACACCACAGCAGGCACCACAACATGCACCAGATAACAATCAGGCTCCAGTAAGGGGTGAATTAAAGAAAAAGATATCGTGGGTTAAAACTTCAACATATCATCACCCACATCACCCCGCAAGACAACAACCATCAAGATGGCAACCAATTAGCCACAAGGACAACAACCCCCACAGGACAGATAGAGAGGAGCGAAGATCCACCTACTACACATCAACATAGAAGAGCTGCCACAGTCAAATTCCATCTCAAGCAAGCGAGGCACGAACAAGATTGAGGGTTCACCTTTCTCTTGGATGGCTAAATGCACGTGCATGGTACCAGTGGACTACTCTTTTGATTAGATCTTATTATTTGTGTTCTTCCCATGTTTCGGGGACGAAACATGCTAAGGGGGGTGGAATTTTATATACCTACGGGGGGTAATATGGGGTACCGAGGGAGGTACCCAAGGTAATAATGTAATAATGGGATGGGCCATAGTAATAAATAAGGTGGTTAACCCATATCATGTAAGGGACCACAAGTAGTTAACATTAATGTAATGGGCACATGGTATTAGTAGATGGTATGAGGGAACCATGGTAATGATCCATGGTATTGTATGTATGAGGCCTATATAGAGGCTAGAGACTCCACATGGGAGAATGTCAAGAAATATTGTCAAGGATTATTGTATGAGCAAGCATATGGCTTATGGAGTGTTCTCCTTCCTTAAGGAGTGAATGTATGGTGTTTCCCTACCTTAAGGTTTTTATAATAAAGAAGCATTTCTATCTTATTTCTTGGGTTTATTTGCATTATCTTATATTTTCATATCAGATCTATAATATTTCTGGGTTAGATCTACAACAATTGGTATAGGATCTATTTTAGCCCCAGTTTGGATCCCTTGTATTGGTTATTGATAGTTTTGTCACATGGTGGTAATAAGGGCTTGACTATAAATAGGGAAGGAGATCACTTGGCTAACGCAACTTTGGCAATTGAATATCTTAAGATCTGAAATTTTGGGTGATTGGTTTCTTGAAAGCTAGATCTAATTGATAACTTAAGGTGAATCTATTGGCATGTCGTGATCTCTCGGGCGCATGAACAGATCTATGGATCTGACTGACTGTGGCACATTGGAGGACTGTAAATTTGGCCCTAATCAGAGGTCCGCAGGCGATCCATAGGTGCAGTGCGGGGGGTACACAACTCAGTAGAAGACTCAGTGTGGGAGTACGCTGCGAAGCCAAAGGTGTAGTGCGAGGTACGTAGCGCAGGAGAGGGCACAGTGCGGGGCACACGTAGCACAGAAAAGGGCGAAGTGCGAGGTATGCAGGCGAGAAGTGTGGGTCTACGCAGTAAGTCAGAAGTTAAGGTGCGGATCTGAAGAAAAGTTCGTAGAGGAGAAGAACAACCAGTGTGGATTTGCGCAGTTCTGTCTCAGAAGAGCTGCGGATATACGCAAGCCCCTGTTGGTGAAGTTGCGGTCTTATCTTGAAACAATTGTTGATTGTCTTTTATCTATTGCAGCAGAGTTCTGGGTTTAGATTTCTGGTATTCTTTTCTGTTTACAACATTCTGAAGAGTGGGTAATTCATTGGTTTATTGTATAAGGAGATTGGGTGATTTTCATGTACTTTATGATTATTTGATGTTCATGGATCTAGTTTGAAAATTAATGAAACGTGGTCCTTAAAGAAGTAAAAGTGCAAAGGGGGTTGTAGCTCCCTTCCAGGAGAGACTGGAAAACGAGAGAGAGTTGTAGCTCTCTGCAGGTTGCAGCCTGCGTATTGGTAAAGGACTACACCGGTACAAAATCATTGTAAAAGAAGTTTCTAATTGAAAGAAGATAGAGACATATCGCAGCAGGTGGCTTTCACCCACATTGGGTTTCCACCTTATATCTGGTGTTCTTTGGTGTAACTATCTATTTTTCTTGTTTCATGCTCATTATTATATACAAGTTAATGATCAATAAATTAAGGAAGGCATATTGAAAAGAATTTGATAATACTGATTCACCCCCCCTCTCAGTATTATTTCCAACAATGATGGACCAATTCTTGAAAACTTTGACCTTCTTAACTAATATGTGCACTAATTGGACCTGTAATTCACCGTCATGCTCAAACTAGATCACAACCTAATTAATTACGCAGTTAGGACTAGGGACATAATTTTTAAGTAATGACACACGAAACACATTATGTATGCATGTGGATGTAGGTATTACAAACATGTATTCAACAGGGCCAATCATCTCTAGGATTTGAAATTTCCCATAATAGGTCATTTCTAGTTTTGGGTAGCTTCCTAGTCTTAATGAAAATTCCTTAAACTTCACTTTCAAGAAGACATGCTCACCCACTCTGAATTATTTGTGTGTTTTACCTTTTTATATTTTTTTTTCTTCATGTTCTTCTTTAACTTTACAATATTCTCTTATGTTTCTCTATGTAATTTTGGCCCAATAATAGGCTTCTCAGTTGGATTAACGTAACTCATAAGTTTCTTTCATTTCATACCATACAAAGCTTCAAATGGGTTCATATTTAAATATACCCAAAGCCTTTCTTTTATGAAAATTCAACCTAATATAAATACTTGTATTTTTTTTATGGTTTAACCATCACATGCATCCACCTCATATCTTCAATCACTTGATTGGTCCTATTTTTTTTCCCATCTAACTCTGGGTTATATACTTTTCTAAATTTTATTTTCTCTCAAATAATGGGATGTTAGGAAGAGAAGGGATTGAATTATTTAGAATTATATCTTATTCTGTTGCTAAGAGAAACATTTGAGAGTGGTATCTTATGAGTATAATGGATGAGGATGATCACATAACATGCATTAAGGCCACAATGGGAAAAGGTAAGTTTCGAGTGAGTTCCCATTCTTTGTACATTTGTTCTTAGAATTAAAGAAATGAGAGAAGAGAATATGCCTCACCTTCTCAATATGTTTCCTCTTATATTGGGTTTTAAAGGATAAATCCTATTTCATTTGTGTGGATGGCTTATAATTGTGCCTATTTTCATTTTTTGTTTTAGTTATTTCTTAAAGTTCAAGCAAAGCTAGTAATTAATTAATCTGGGATCTAGGGAAACATTAATTTTCATACCTTAATATTTTAGAATATTATAATATTTGTTGTGATGAACTTTTCCTTTTGGAATATCCATGGAATTTACAAAAAATATTTGTATCAGAGAAATTTTCATTAGAGTATTTGTGGGAAAATATAGGATCTAGGAATTGGTTTAAGAAAAGAATTCCTAGAATCCTATCCATGGTAGATGAGCTTGTTTGCAAAAGCCCTTGAGATATAATATTATAGAGACTTTCAAGGAAGAAGGAGAAAGCAATTGAAATTTCACACAATTTGGTCGTCCTCATGGTGGTTCTAGTAGGTAATATTTGACCATTTAGGGAGGATGAAGGATCTAACTCAAAGATTGGGTCAGAAGGGAAACTAAGAGTTCATGAAGAGAAAAAAAGTCGAGGAAAGAACCTATGAAAGAGAGGCCAAGTTCCAATATCATTATTGATTAAGCACTAAACAAACCCCATGTTGGGCATAAAACCCCATGTTAAGCCCTATATATTGGGTTGTTGCATTAATAATGATATATTTGTATGTAGGCCGCAGACTTTCTGTGTGCCCTCTCATTATAATTTTACTCTTTCTATCCCTATATATATTTGTAAAATGAGGTTTTCTCCTTATGGATTGTAATTATTGGATTATTATCATTTTTAAGGTGCAAGGTTCATAATATTTGGTCTTAGAGCATCCAAACCAAGGGCTTTCCTACATCAAATGAGTAACCGTGGAATTTTCAATATATTTTTTTAGGGGAGAAACTCTAAGCAATGAGATTATTTGAAAAATGAGGAGAGATATTGATTTACATCTACTTCAAATTTTAGATTTTGTTTCACTATATTTTCATACACACACCCTATGGAAGTTAGGGTTTTTTTTAATGGTCGTAGATTAATTTCAAACGAGTGATATATTGGATTTTTTGTTATAACCTGCTTTTTGGGATACCTCAGACTATGAAATATTTAAGAGACTTATTAGAGGTATTATGTACGGCTAATAAAAATTTTGGATTTTGTTTCACTACAAATTCAGAGATATACGCTCTAGAATTTAGGGGTTCTACATAGTTCTAAAACAAGTTTCAAACTACTGATATTGAAATTTTTGTTGTAAATTTCTCCTAAGGAAATTTTCAAGAATCTGAAAGGACATACTAAGTACATTAGTTAAAAATTTCGTAATCATATTTTAAAAAGTTGACATGTAACATACTATACAAGTTCTCTATTGGGAAAAGGCCAAAATTAAAAAAAATTTGGGAAGCTTACCATAACTTTCAATTAGGACATGATTTTTTTGTTAAACCTATGAAATTGTAGGGAGGACATATCAAAGTAATCTAGGCCAACATTTTAGATTTACAAGGAACAATGTAAACTTTGAAATGGGAGCTCTAGCCAAAAAACCTCAAAAAAACATGAAGAAGCAGTCCAAAAAACGAAAAGTGTGTATTCTGGAATGATGTTTTATTTTTAAAAAAGGCTAATTTTTCAACATATTTAAAAAATGGCAATAAAACCATTTTTTTGTCCAAAATAAATTAAAAAAAAAATATTTTACTTTCCCAAGTATAATTTTAACATTTTTTTTTGTAATGATGTTAAAGATAAAATAATGGGATCTGAAACACATTAAAATTCCAACTTTTTTCATCCATGTCGTTAAACATATAATAACATGACACTAAAGATTTCTAAAATTCTAATTGTTTTCAGCCATTACATTAAGGTTTAAAAAAAAAATTGAAAAATTTTCAACCATAGAATGAAAAAACCCTAAGTTTTCGACACATTTAAACCATCACATTATGAACAAATTACATGACTAAATTAATCAAAGTATCAATACTTGTATATTGAATGAACAATAAATTATATCTCTAAGTTATTGTTGCATTGTTGATATTCTAAACAATAAAATTACCCATAATTAAAACATATAATCCAACAAACATAAAAATGACTCATAACTTCATTTAACATCATCTGGAAATCAAATTTTTTTATTTCAAGATACCATGGAAACATCAATTATATAAATTGTCTTAGATAATTATTCCAAATGACTCATATCTTCTTACACACCATTAGAATTCACATCTTCAAATAAATGACTAGATGCAGATGACGTTGTTCCATATTCTTCTCTTTCATCAACTAGTGCCCCATCTGAGTCCACATGCATGCCTAACATTTTAGGTTTCAAAATTCTTATAGATCTGCGACTGGGTTAGCAGAATCCCATATCAACATTGTTTCTTCTAGTAACAATCTCTTGAGAATCTCTGTCATCCTGAAGCGAAGAGTTCGTCTCTTTGTTTTATTGACGTCATAAACAAGCATGTCAACATCCTTCAATTTTAAGAGGTATGTGAAATGACAATTTATATTTGTACCCTTTCTTTCTCTCTGTCTGCTAATTTTTTTGTCAACTATAATCTATGGCTTGTACACACAATTGAATGGGTGTGTATTTGTGGAATACCAATGTAATTCAACACCTACAATGTCTTCATTGTTTATAATGACCTTTATAACCTTTGCAACCCAGAATGGATAACCATTGGAATCTCCATCTTCTAGCAATGCGATCATGAAATCCTCCTTAATATCATGTATTGAATCCCTGTAAGGGTATACCATGGCTTCATGTTGTGCATGAGATCTTTTGGAACCAATATACATTTCTCTTTCATCTACCCATGAAGAATTAATAATACCTTGAGATTGTTGTTGTTCAACAATGTTTCTTTCCTCTTATCCATTTGACACATTTTGTGGTCAAGTAAATGGAGTTTTCAAAGGTATATCTTTATTTTTTGATCTTGAAATGATATCACTCTCATTATTGAAAAAGTACTGCCACCAAACTAAATCAGAAATATCAAAGTAATCATATGTATATCTAATACATTTTTTAATTTCTTCAAGGCAATCAAAATAATTTATATCTCTCTTCTTCCTATGTGCATTATGAACTTCAACAATTGATTGTAATAACAATATATTTGATGTGAATATTGGATGATATGGAATGAACTTCAAACACACCAAACCTGATGACGACACTCATTCTGCAGTAGTTGGATACTTCTTCCCCATATTAGTGTTTTCCCGTGAGATTTTTTGATACGAAATTGATGTTGGAAGCTAATGTCATTAACTTGTTCAATTCATTTCTCCTCACCATGCGATCCTAGAATAAGACTTTCCATGTCAATAGTTTCTTCTAACACATGAAAAATACACTATGGCACATATGATTTCTTAACACAACCAATTAATGATGGAAAGCTCCCAACATCCTTCCTCCTCAATGTGATTGAAATATGTCTGAACATACGATCAATATTGTCATGAGTATTCCCAACAAGAAAGAAATCAACCTTCACCTTCTGCAAAATTATCAACTCAACAAGAATGTTTAGATATCCAAAAAAAAATTGATTTTTGTTTTCATGAGAACTTTTTTCTCATTGGAGACAATAGAACCAACCAAGTGAAACTAAATAAAATTTTCCTGCTATAAATATTTGGGTGTGTGAAGAAAATGTGGTAGAAGTTTTTTCTTCTGGTCCATACCATCAATTATCAAACCCAAATTTTTATTTGGATTATCATAACACTTCTTTCAATGCATGTACACATTTTTCCTTTCACTTTTTTATTGTTCATGATGCTCTTGAGGCGCTTTGCCAATGGAATCTACCCATAATAAAAGAAATCCATTAATAAATATGTTTTCTTAGTTGACGACTATACAATTTTTAAAAATAATGTTATGGATGGTTACCTCTTTTTTCCCACATCATATTTATCCCTTTTTTATTTAAGATATGCACATGTAATGGAAACCCTCATCCTTGTCTTCTTAGGAATATGCAATTTGTTGAATTCCTTCTTCCATATCTTCACAAAATATTGATATGTAATAAATCGACCATTTCCTTCAACACCTTCTGCATATTATTTGTATAAGTTGTAGATTTGTCGTCTTGAGAAATTACCTAGAATATGTATTGTCTCTCTATTTGGCATACACTCTCCATGATTTAAAAATAAGTCTTTCATCCATGACATTACAGTATTTGATAATGGCCCAAATTTTCATTTATGACGTACTTCTGAATAAAATGTCGGATCCTTTTCATAATTTTTTTGGATTCTTGATAGACGATAATTACCATTTGAATGAAACAATTTGAAAGCCTTTCTACAGACAAACAAAGTCCCAATATGATAATCATAACCTGATAATGTAGATTGCATGCGCCTCACTAAATGTGAATTTTGCATGCTTTTTTTCATTGACAAATATCTCTTCCTTTTCTCTAATGAAAACTTGAAATCCATATGTTTCAAGAAATCTTTTTGACAACATTCACTTGAAATGAGAGCACTGATAGGAATTCTTCTCTTGAGATATTTTTCTCTACCCATTGTATAAATAGCACATCTTCGATTGATAAAAAAAGGTATGCTCCTACTCCTTGATACAATAGTTGTTGACAACGTCTCCATCAATGAATCATCATATATATAATCACCTTCATCATCATTAGGAGGAATAGTATCCTCACTTTTCTCATTTGTGCTTTTTAAATATTGACTTGGAGGATATTCTTCATCTTTCCCTTCATCAGTGGTATCCTCATAGTCCTTAGAATTAGGAGTAAATTGAAAATTTGACTCTTTGTCTATTGGATACTCTTCATCATGTGCATTGTGAGTGTTTCTCTCATAGTCCTTAGGATAAGGACTACACAGAAAATGTGACTCTTTACTTGTTGGAAATTCTTCATCCTGCCCTTCATTATGGAATCCTCATGCTCGCACATAGCACCTTCAGGAGCAAAACAAGTCCATTAGACCTTTACCAATATGATGTACCAATTCTTGAAACTTTGACCTTCTTATCTAATATGTGCACTACATGGACCTGTAATTCACCCTCATGCTCAAACTAGATCATAACCTAATCAATTACGCAATTAGGACTAGGGACATACTTTTTAAGTAATGAAACATGAAACACATTATGTATGCATGTGGATGTAGGTATTACAAGAATGTATGGAACAAGGCCAATCATCTCTAGGATTTGAAATTTCCCATAATATATCATTTCTAGTTTTGGGTAGCTTCCTAATCTTAATGAACATTCCTTAAATTTAACTTTCAAGAACACATGCTCACCCACTGTGAATTATTTGTGTGTTTTACCTTTTTATACTATTTTTTTTAATGTTCTTCTTTAATTTTACCATATTCTCTTATGTTTCTCTAAGTAATTTTTAACCAATAATAGCCTCCTGAGTTGGATTATCCTAACTCATAAGTTTCTTTCATTTCCTACCATACAAAGCTTCAAATGGGTTCATATTTAAATATACCCAAAGCCTTTTTTTTATGCAAATTCAACCAAATATAAATACTTCTATCTTTTTTGATGGTTTAACCATCACAAGCATCCACATCATATCTTCAATCACTTAATTGGTCCTGTTTTTTTTCCCATCTAACTCTAGGTGATATACTTTTCTAAAATTTATTTTCTCCCAAATAATGGGATGTAGGAAGGGAAGGGATTCAATTATTTAGAGTTATACCTTATTCCATTGCTAAGAGAAACATTTGAGAGTGGTATCTTGTGAGTATAATGGAGGAGGATGATCACGTAACATGCATTAAGGTCACAATGGAAAAAGGTAAGTTCAGAGTGAGCTCCCATTCCTTTGTATATTGTTTCTAGAATTGAAGAAATGAGAGAAGAGCATATGCCTCACCTTCTCGATATGTTTCCTCTTATATTGGGTTTTGAAAGATAAAACCTATTTCATTTGTGTGGATGATTTATAATTGTGCCTATTTTCATTTTTTTGTTTTAGTTATTTCTTAAAATTCAAGCAAAGCTACTAATTAATTAATGTGGGATGTAAGGAAACATTAATTTGCATATTCTAATACCTTATATTATTATAATATTTGTTGTGATGAACTATTCTATTGGAATATCCATGGAATTTACAAACAATATTTGAATCAGAGAAATTTTCTTTAGAGTATTTGTGGGACAATATAGGATCTAGGAATTGGTTTAAGCAAAAAATTCCTAGAATCCTATCCATGGCAGATGAGTCTATTTACAAAAACCCTTGAGATACAATATTATATAGAATTTCAAGGAAGAAAGAGAAAGCAGTTGAAATTTCTCACAATTTGGTCCTCCTCATGGTGGTTCTAGTAGGTAATATTTCACCATTTAGGGAGGACGAAGGATCTAAGTCAAAGATCGGATCAGAAGAGAAACTAAGACATCATGAAGATAAAAAAAAAAGTCGAGGAAAGAACCTATGAAAGAGAGGCCAAGTTCCAATATCATTATTGATTAATCACTAGACAAACCCATGTTGAGCATAAAACCCCATGTTAAGCCCTAGATATTGTGTTGTTGCATTTATGTAGACCAAAGACTTTTTGTTATGGAAGTAGCTCAAGAAAAGATAGAAAAGATAGATCAACGACTTAGAATTCAGCCTCTTCAAGGGGGCAACCTCCTTTACATTACATAAATGAACAATTCTTCGATGATACAAATGAAAAGACCTCCT
>APFE030104761.1:0-11271 GCA_000404065.3 Pinus taeda | reverse complement strand
TTTCTTCCAATTGTTGTGGTGTAACCCTTGTAGGTTGTGGAATGCTAGGAGAAACAACACTTCCATCTTTATAGTTGTGAAAGGTATGCTTCATAATTTTGCTTTCCAATATGTCACAAAGCCTTTTTTCTCTTTCCAATTGTTGTGGTGTTGCTCTTTGTATCCTCATAATGTGCTATCATTTCCTCCGTGAAAATTGACCACGTAACAAGTTTTTTACGAGAACAAAGCCCTTTATACCATAAATATTGATCCGGTTCTAAATAAGAAGATGCAATACATACCTTTTGTAACATTTGTACACCATGTAGATCAAAATATTGCTCCATCTGACGTATCCAATTTACCGGATCCTTGCCATCAAACTTCTTCATCTTGCTTTTTCTTGATTTTAGGAGCTCAATCTTGAAATGACTGTAACTTTGTACTTTCAGATCTTTAAGCTCTAAAACTACGACCTGTAGTAGTCCTATGTGTCCTCTTTCCAATTCCACCAGTCTAACCCCAATTGGATTCTCCAATGAAGAGTTATGCCAAATCTCCCACAGTGACCTGATTATAGACTAATTCAGTAGAGCGAACTTGTGCGACGTTCCACGTGTCACTGTTTCAACCTTTGACTCTGACAAATATATAAATGAAAACTAAATTCCATCCTCTTTCTGTACCTTCTTACGAAATTTCAATCCGATGCTCAGAAAGAAAGTTATGACGATTTTCCCCAAGTCACTTGTTTTGAGTGTAATTCAGGAGTCTGCAAAAAGGCCAACTTCCTCAGATCATATCTCCGAAAATATCCTCCGAAACACTCTGAAATTCGGACCCAAAGTTTAGCGCCAAGTGTTATCAAATGGGTTTTGTTTTCGACTTCTGAAACGTCACAGAAAAAAAGTTATAGCAAAAATTCCACGATGACTTGTTTGGAGCAGCGAAACCCTAGAATCCAAAGCTCTGATACCAAATGTTATGGAACCAGCTCAAGAAAAGATAGAAAAGATAAATCAACGACTTAGAATTCAGCCTCTTCGAGGGGGCAACCTCCTTTACATTACATAAATGAACAATTCTTGGATGATACAAATGAAAAGACCTCCTTTCTATATATAGGATTCTAAGGGCTCATAACATAATCAGAGCCGACATAACAATAATAATGTAAGGGCACAATAATAACAATAGTGGGCTTCTATGGGGCACAATAGTAACAATATGGGCACTACATGGGTACATCAATATAATAAGGGGGTTGTACTAATAACAATAAGGGGTAACACTAGTAGTATAGGGGCCTAACACTTTTTGTGTGCCTTTCATTATAATTTTACTCTTTATATCCCTATATATATATATTTTTAAAATGAGGTTTTCCCCTTATATTGAAATTATTGGATTATTATCATTTCTAAGGTACATGGTTCATAATATTTGGCCTTAGAGCATACAAGCCAAGGGCTTTCCTACTTCAAATGAGTAATCATGGCAATTTTCGATACAATTTTTTAGGGGAGAAACTTCAAGCTATGAAATTATTTGAAAAATGAGGAGAGATATTGATTTACATCTAATTAAAACTTTAGATTTTGTTTCACTATACTTTCATACACACACCCTAAGTAAGTTAGGGTTTTTTTTAATGGTCCTAGATTGATTTCAAATGAGTGATATATTGGATTTTTCATTATAACCTCCTTTTCAGGATACCTCAGACTATGAAATATTTAAGAGACTTATGAAAGGTATTATGTATGGCTAATAAAAATTTTGGATTTTGGTTCACTACAAATTTGGAGATATGCGCTCTAGAATTTAGGGGTTTTGCATAGTTCTAAAATAAGTTTCAAACTAGTGATATCGAAATTTTTCTTTTAAATTTCTCCTAAGGAAATGTAAAATAGTGAACTTTTCAAGAACCTGAAAGCACATACTAAGTACATTAGTTAAAAATTTCATAATCATATTTTAAAAAGTTGACATGTAACATACTCTACAAGTTTTCTATTGGGAAAAGGCCAAAATTCAGAAATTTTTGGGAAGCTTACCATAAATTTCACTTAGGACATTAATTTTTTGTTAGACCTATGGAATTTTAGAGAGGACATATCAAAGTAATCTAGGCCAACATTTTAGATTTACAAGGAACAATGTAAACTTTGAAATGGGAACTCTAGCCAAAAAACCTCAAAGAAACATGAAAAGCAGTCCAAAAAACAAAAAGTGTGTATTCTAGAATGAAGTTTTATTTTTGAGAATGTTAATTTATCAAGATATTTAAAAAGTGGCAATAGAACAACTTTTTTGTCCAAAATAAATTAAAAAAATTATTTCTCTGTCACAAGTATAGTTTCAACATTTTTTAGTAATGATGTTAAAGATAAAATAATGGGATCTGAAACACATTAAGATTCCAATTGTTTTCATCCATGTCATTAAACATATAATAACATGACACTAAAGATTGCTAAAATTCTAATTATTTTCAACCATAACATTAAAGATAAAAAAAAAATGAAAAATTTTCAACCATAGAATGAAAAAACTCTAAGTTTTCAACACATTTAAACCATCACATTATGAACAAATTACATGACTAAATTAATCAAAGTATTAATACTTGTATATTGAATTAAACATAAATTATATCTATATGTTATTGTTGCATTGCAGATATTCTAAACAATAAAATTACTTATAATTAAAATATATAATCCAACAAACATAAAAATGACACATAAATTCATTTAACATCATATGGAAATCAAATTTTATATTTCAAGTTACCTTGCAAACATCAATTATATAAATTGTCTTAGACAATTATTAAAAATCACTCATATCTTCTTGCACACATTCGAATTCACATCTTCAGACGAATGACTAGATGCAGATGAAGTTCTTCCATATATTTCTCTCTCATCAACTAGTGCCCCATCTGAGTCCACATGAATGACCACCATTTCAGGTTTCAAAATTCTTATAGATCTGTGATTGGATTTAGCAGACTCCCATATCAACATTGTTTCTTCTAGTAACAACCTTTTGAGAATCTCTATCATCCTGAAGCGAAGGGTTCCTCTCTTTGTTTTATTGAAGTCATAAACAAGCATGTCAACATCCTCCAATTTTAAGAGGTATGTGAAACAACAATTTATATTTGTACCCTTCCTTTTTCTCTTTCCATTAATTGTTTTATCAACTACAATCTATGGCTTGTACACACGATTGAATGGGTTTGTATTTATAGCATACCAATGTAATTCAACACCTACAATGTCTTCATTTCTGTAATGACCTTTATAACCTTAGCAACCCAGAATGGATAACCATTGGAATCTCCATCTTCTAGCAATGCGATCGTGAAACCCTCCTTAATATCCTATATTGAACCCATGTAAGGGTATTCCATGGCTTCATATTGTGCATGAGATCTTCTAGAACCAATAGACATTTCTCTTTCATGTACCCGTGAAGAATTAATAATACCTTGAGATTGTTGTTGTTCAACAATGTTTCTTTCCTCATGTTCATTTGACACATTTTATGGTCAAGTAATATATCTTTATTTGTTGATGTTGAAATGATATCACTTTGATTATTGTAAAAATTCTCCCACCAAACTAAATCAACAATATCAAAGTACTGATATGTATATCTAATACATTTTTTAATTACTTCGAGGCAATCAAAATAATTTATATCTTTCTTCTTCCTATGTGGATTATGAAATTCAAAAACTGATTGTAATAACAATATATTTTACATGAATATTGGAGGATTTGGAATGAACTTCAAACACAACAATCCTGATGACGGTGCTCATTCTGCAGTAGTTGAATACTTCTTCCCCATATTAGTGTTTTCCTATGAGATTTTTTTATACGAAATTGATGTTGGAAGCTAACGCCATTAACTTGATCAATGCATTTCTCCTCACCATGTGATCCCAAAATAAACCTTCGCTTGTCAACAGTTTCTTCCAACACATGAAAAATAGGCTTTGCATATATGATTTCTTAATACATTCAATTAATGATGGCAAGCTTCCAAAATCCTTCATCCTCAATGTGATTGAAAAATGATTGAATATACGATCAATATGGTCATGAGTATTCCCAACAAGAAGGAAATCAACATTTAGCTTCTGAAAAATTATTAATTCAACAAGCATCTTTAGATATCCAAAAAAAATCTGATTTTTGTTTTCATGATAGTTGTTTTCCAATTGTCGATACAAAACTTTAGGAAGGTTCCCAAACGAATGAGAAAGCACATCATGAATTATGATTATTTCCATATTTGCATCATTATGAATATTTCAACCTTTCAAGTAAATTTTTGGGTGTGCGAACAAAATGTGGTAGAAGTGTTTTCTTCTCGTTCATACCATCAATTATCGAACTCAAATATTTATTTGGAATATCATAACACTTCTTTCGATGCTTATACAAATTTTTCCTTTCACTTTTTTATTGTTCGTGATTCTCTTAAGGTGCTTTGACAATGGAATCTACCCAACATAAAAGAAAGCCATTAATAAATACGTTTCCATAGTTGACGACTATACAATTTTAAAAAATAATGTTATTAGTGGTTACCTCTTTCTTCCCCTTCACATATATCCGTTTTTATTTAAGAGAAGCACATGTACTGCAAACCCTCATCCTTGTCTTCTTAGGAATATGAAATTTTTTGAATTCTTTCTTTTGAATCTTCACAAAATATTGATATGTAATAAATCAACCATTTCCTTCAACACCTTTTGCATATTCTTTGTATAGGTTGTATATTTATCATCTTGAGAAATTATCTGGAATATGTATTGTCTCTCTATTTGACATACACTATCCATGCTTTAAAAATAATTATTTCATCCATGACATTGCAGTATTTGATAATGGCCCAAATTTTCGTTTATGACGTACTTCTGAATAAAATATGGGATACTTTTCCAAATTTTCTTCGATTCATGACAAATGAAAATTACCAATTGAATGAAACATTTTGAAAGCATTTCAACATATAAGTAGAGACACAATATGATAATTGTAACCTGACAATATAGATTGCATGGGCCCCACTAAACATAAATTTTGCATGCTTTTATTCATTGACAAATATCTCTTCCTTTTCTCCAATGCAAACTTGAAATCCATATGTTTCAAGCAATCCTTTTGACAACATTCACTTGAAATGAGAGCACTGATGGAAATTATTCTCGTGAGATATTCTGCTCTACCCCTTGTATAACTAGAACAACTTGGTTTGATACGAAAAGGTATGCTCCTACTCCTTGATACAATAGTTGTTGACAATGTCTCCATCATTGGATCACTTATACAAAAACTCAAATTACAATGGATTTGTTATAGGTTGTATCTCTTTATTTTGTTGGATAATATAAAAGGAAGGATTGACTAAGGAAGGATTGGCTATTTCTCTGTGAACATAGCCCAAATTGAGTGAAATTTATATCTTTGTGTTTCTCTTGTTTTATGAGTTTTCTGTGTTTATATTTCTGTAGGAAAACTCAAATTCCTTTTGTTTTCTTTTTCTCAATTTGGGCTATTTCACTGGGAAATAACCAATCCTTCCTTAGTCAATCCTTCCTTTTATATTATCCAACAAAATAAAGAGATACAACCTATAACATATCCGTTGTAATTTCCTCTTTGCTCTCACACAATCTCCTCTCTCTTTCTTGCTGAGAATACACATATACATAGCCGCAATACAATTCCCTCATATATATCGAGGGGTTACCTTCTAGGGCAAAAAACCCTGAATTAAACATAACTTCTATTGTGAGGCTTAGATTGACTATGAACTTACAATATTTTACAAGACAGATTTTACATCTATTTTTAGCTTTGGGGGTGTCGCACCAAACCCGTGCTATGGGAGCTCATAAAAATCATGGTCACCCCGTAGCTACGAACAAACGCTTGTCATTGCCACCCGATTAAGAACTGGATTCCAATATGGAAATACCTCAATATAAAGAAGATAATGAGACTCCACACACAACATGTATCTCAAATACTGAAAATTACATTCACTAATATTTTATAATCTAACACATAGATATATCTCAAACACTAAAAGTTACGTTCACTTATATTTTAGAATCTAAATCATAAATATATCTCAAACAGTAAAATTTACCTTAATATAATCTAATAAAATTTCAAATATAAACTCAATATTTCCAATTTTACAATTCGAAGATTAGAACAAACACCCCTAAATTATTAAGGAAAAACATTAACTCTATTTACTACAAAATTTACATGTTCCTCTCTTCACTATTTAAAAAAAAAAGTCACTTAATAATCAACATATAACCTTAAAACTTGTTAATTTTATAATAAAAACTTTAATTTAACATATAACAAATAATTAACTCAGTGTTATACCAATAAAATCATATAATTACTCTATATTCCAACTAAATATATAAAATACAAAATTCACATGTTCCTTCCTTCACTATTTTAAAAAAGGTCACTTAATAATCAACATATAACCTTGAAACTTGTTAATTTTATAATAAAAAAAATTAATTTAACAGATAACAAATAATTAACTCACTGTTATACCATTAAAATCATATAACTACTGTATAGTCCAACTAAATATGTAAAATAAATTTATCATACATACTTAAACTAACTTCAACTCTAATTTATATAATTTTATAATTGTAAGATCCCTTGTACAAGATAATTTATAACCTAATAAGGATCGTATGCTTAATATTAATCCATATTCCATGTGAAGATGATGAATACTATTTTAGATATCTATTTTAAAACAGAGCAAAGAGGGATATCTATTTATAGATTAAAAAAGTATTTCAAATATTATTTTGCAAAAGAGCTATTATACTGACCGTAGTATAAAAAGATTTATAATTTATTTTCGATATATAGCCAATATAAAGAACCATCTCTAATTTCTTGTATATAACTTGGATTTGGAAAACATTTTTTTTAATAAAAAATAAAAATATTGACTAAATGAAATAATCAATAATATATATATATATATATATATATAATATTATATATAATATATATATATACTTTACTATATTGGTTAGATTTTTAATTATTATTGGTAGCTTGAAGTTATTAGAGAAAAAATATTTATTGTATATTCAAACATGTTATATGTAAGAATATTTTGAAAACATGTATTAAAAATATATTAGTAATAAAAGAAAACATATATAGAGAAATTGTGAGATTGAAACATTTAACTTAATTTTAACAATTTTATGTTATGCCTTTTTTTTGGGTCAATTTTGTAATTTTAAATGACCACTGAAAATTATATTTAAATAGTAAAATAAAATTTTATTTAAAAGATAAAATTTTATTATTTGATAAAAATTATATTATCTAATTTTCATAGAAAAAATCAGAAAAAGAATTTATCTACGTCATTGAAATTAATTGAAGTCTTTGCATCTAATGAATTGAAGTGTCATGAGCTACGTTGAGATGTAACAGAGTAATTAATTGGAATTTGTCTTTGCATCTAATGAATTGAAGTCTCATGGACTACATTGAGGAGATGTAACAGAAAAATTAATTGGAGTCTCATCTACTTCATTAGAGACTTTTATGAAGTAGAAAATTTAACAAAAAAAAATCAAAATCTCCAAAATTTAACAATTTAGAATTGAATTCTCACAAACTAAGTTGAGATGTAATAGATTAATTAATTGGAATATGTCTTTGCATCTAATGAATTGAAGTCCCACAACTACGTTGAGAAGATGTAACAAATAAATTAATTAGAGTCTCATCTACTTCATTAGAGACTTTTATGAAGTAGAAAATTTAACCAAAAAGCTAAATCTCCAAAATTTCACAAAGGTCCTAGTGTTCTCACAATTTTAATGGCACAATTTCCAAAATTTAACAAAGATCCAAGTGTTCCAAAATTTAACAAAGATCCAAGTGTTTTGAAAGTTTCAATGGCATAGTTTCTTACCTCTCTAAAGATTTTGGAAAGTTTTTTGTTTCATTGGCATAGTTTCATACCTCTCTAAAGATTTTAGAAAGTTTTTTGACACTAAAAATCTTAAACATTTACCATTACATGTTGGTTGGTTAATCACTTTCTCCAAGTCATGTTCTGTTAAATGTTTACTATTTTCTTATTTTTGTAGGTTGTAGTTTACAACCATCCTTTAGAGTAGTTATTCACTTTGTTCAATCCAGTTTTTTTTTTTAAACATTAGTCATTTCTTACTAAGTATGTTTAGTTTTAGATTTAAGACTTCTGTGGTATGTTTAGTTTTAGATTTAGGACTTCTGTGGTTGATATCTTCTAACTTAGTAACCAGAGAACCTACAGTAAAGACCATTTCTGTCAACGTTTCAAATCCCAACAGCGATCCATCATTCAATAATAGTCCTAATGATGGATCCCTGTTAATGTTAATGGTCTTTACTGTGGGTTCTCCGGTTACTAAGTTAGAAGAATGTTTAATTTTAGTTTATGATAATTTTTGGGAAGTTTTAGTTTATGGTATTTTTTTGGAAGTTTAAGATATATGTAAAAGAAAGAAAGAAAAATAATAATATTTGTAAAAAAAAATATTTATTATTATAAAAAAATTATTATATATTCAAATTATATAGCATTTAATAATTTTAAATTACTATCTTTTGAATTTGAATTTAAAAAAACTCTAATTATTTTTTCAATTTTTTTTTTACAGTTCACAAGGTTTATCTCGTTTACGAGGTTTATTTTTCAACCTCACATGAGATTAGTTAACAATTTTTGCCCTTATATTATGTTTCAAAGAAAAAAAAAAATTCATTGAAAAAAAGAGCTCAATCTTAATCTTAAAAATGGTATACAATTAATAAAAAACAAATATCACTAATAACATCCAACAACAACAATATTAAAATTTATTTTTCAATCAAGCTATAACACATCACATCTATATTTATCTATAAGCTTTTTCCATATTACACTATTTACTTATATTCACTTATAATACTAATTAGAATCAAGCCTCTAAATAGCAGAAGGCTTTTTTATGCATTTTATAATCAATCAAACATCCCGAGCCTGCAAACGATTATGGTCCATTCAACTTATCCATGGACCTAATAATCAATTATTCAAATATATTTTGCCACGAGGCATGCTGATTAGAAGATATTGGAGGAAGTGACGAATCTGAAGTTAGTCAGTTTTATCCAGTACCAAATACAAAGTCAAAAGAAAAATAACGATATACTCTTCAATGTTTGTCCAGTAGTGTTTCGAGATTGAAAGGTGTAATGAAGGAAGTATTTCCTTTCCAAAACTGGCAAGAAATCATGCAATAGACTCTCTCAGTGGGATGGAATCCATCCCAAAATACATATTTCTCTGGACGTTTGCACAGAAAAGCTCTGTATTCTCCACGCTTATCCTTCGGAATCTCCAACCCACAAAACACAGCCGTGTTAAAAGGCCCCGCTCCACAGCACGCAGACGTCGTGTTTGCAAAACCTGCAACCAACCCCAGGTTCCATCTTGCATTTAGTCAATTCACAAGCCAATCCACACCTATAACGTTTTTGAAATTTGCACTGGTTTTTCAAATATCTCCAAATTTTACCATAGGATTCTCCGCATTGAATTAAATTTAATATGAAATCATAAGGGTTAGCAAGCAGGATCGCTGCTCCGTCTAATTTTTGATTCAGCTGGTTGACGAGCAGCCTGAGACCATCATTAAATGCCACTGCCAGCTGATTTGCAATTTCCACACATCCACCGTTATATGCCTTCACTCCTGCGAGCCTAGAATATGGAGTACATCCCAGAGGGCCGATATCTAATACAAGCAAGTTTCTTGCCCCATTTTTGTAAAGTGCCTGCAACATGTTGCACATATAGAGAATACCCCAAAAATGATCAGAATGGAAAAAACAGGTCAATAATTAGCTGGTATAAATAAAATATGAATGCTTTATACATACCAACAAGTGTTCGTTATATTTACTAAGCAGCAACTTAATGAAATCCTGGGCACTTGTAGAGTTTTGGAAGGTAGTGTTCGCTAAATAGTTGAAGCCAATATTGTTGGAGATTTTCAGGGCAAAATTCCAAAAACACAAAAATAAAACACAGAGTCAATGCTCTGTTTCCTTTGCTCCATGATTTTTTTGCATAGAGGAGTCTTTAAAAAAAAATTTACTGAACAGAGTATTGCACCACCATAAAAGGATTTCTATTGATTAAAATAAATTCACTGATACACATTCATCCTCTTTGCTGAGAAGGATTTACCAAAAACAATATTTAACCAAAACTCTATTTTCAGTTGAGAATTTACTGAGTTGGATTTACTGTTGTAAAACCCCTTTTTACATTTACTGATGTAAAACCATTTTTACATATAGTGTTGTGAAACAAACTTTCACGTATGTAGCTTCAAAACAAGAAATTTCATGCCTGTTCATTACAATGAATAAAAACTTCAGCATACAAAAATTTCATGCTCTGTTCTTGTCATCGCACTGCTGTGCGTTCATTCCTTGGTTCTTCATTTGCTGCGAACCCGGTTCTACTCCTCCCCGTGTGCCTTCCACTTAAATTGGAGTCAACGCTCATATACCAAAACATATATCATACGATTCATTACAATTTAATAAAAACTTACATACCGTAAATACGCCCATACTTCTGTAAAAAATAAATATAATGTGCCGTAAAAACATTAAGTGTTTTACCAAAAAAGACATGTCATATCATTAACATAGGGTATGGGAAAAGTATTACTTCACGCATTTAATTTTAGCAGACCCCGTATACCTTCCTTGCGATCGGACGGCGGAGGATGGTGGACCAAATCGGACGCATATCGGATGCCAAGTTCTGACCGACATTTATCGTCTGATAAATGTCAGAGGGTGATGTTACCCCAATCCACGCGTTAGCTCCAGGTTTTATCGGAGCCTCTCAGTACGGAAACCACCTTTAACAAAGGCGGTGCGATATGGTTCAGGCGGATTTGAGGTTTACCGCGGTGGTATTGACACGGTTGAAATTACAAATTTAACACTCCCCTTTAATTTCAACTGCTGGGCATTCGGTCATACCGAGACACTTCCTCAAAAATTCAAAGCTTTTCTGATCCAATGGCTTTGTCAAAATGTCTGCAACCTGTTCATGAGTCCTGCAATGTTTTAGGACAATTTCTCCATTGTTCACCAATTCTCTGATGTAGTGAAACTTTGTATCAATGGTTTTGCTTCT
>APFE030104751.1:25901-39406 GCA_000404065.3 Pinus taeda | reverse complement strand
CCCCCCCCCCCCCCCCCCCCCCAAATCGCGTTAACAAGAAATAGTCGAGGGGGGTGTGAAGTCTCTCCCCGTCGTTGATCCGGGTAGGGAGTAGATCAGTCATTAAATGATGCGCTCAATTTATTAAAAGCCGGCAAGACGTTTTGTCATTTATTGACTTTCGCCTAATCATATATGCGCTTTATAACATAATTTTTAATGTCAAAGGTTTATAACCAAAAATTAATCCCGATTAAGGAAATTAATCATTAATTAACAAAATTTAACATTTTTCTAATGTGGCGCATTTAATTGAGCAACCCTTGCATTTATTTTTATTTGAAAATGAAGCCTTTGTTTTCTTTTGGCTTCCCTAACATTTTATTTTTCTTTTGCCTTCTTTCTTTAGGGCAGCTACCTCCTAACATTTTATTGATATGGATGCAAATAAAAATATGAAATTTTCCTAACATTTTTATTTTTCTTTCTTTTTCACCCATATCCTAACTTAACATTTTGAATTTATTTTTGACTAATATACTAACTTATCAAAACCAAATAATGTTACAACATCGACTCCAGCGGGGAACTGTTTCCCCCTATGGGATGCAGAGAACAAGAAGACCCAAGTGCCTTTTCCTCAGGCTATGGAGCCTTTGCTGAAACAACCACACACTTGACATTTTCTCAAAATAAAATGAACTCTCTGAGTATTTATAGATGATGAATGGAAGGATGAGAATCTAATACTAGATATAATGTTTCAAGTATTTCCCTTTGACTGGCAATGAGGAATACTCTCTTTCCAAATTCTGTAGGATGAATGTATTATTCCCTTTGACTTCTGCAATGCTAAATGGACCAAACCAGAGGTTGTAAAATTTCGCATGCTTGCCGTTGTCCTCCCTCCTTGTATCCCATCTAAGCACCAGGTCACCTTTCTTAAAATTCCTTTCTCAAGCCTTTTTGTCCAACAACTCCTTCATATTATTTTGATATTTCCTTAGCTTGTACTGAATTTCATCCCTGTCCTCATTCAACTCAATGATTTGATTAATACTTCTTGAGAAATCATCTTTTTCTTCATAATATTCTTGAAGGAACCTCATAATTGGTAAATCCAAATGAGTAGGAAAAATTGCTTACTTACTAGAAACTAATTGGAACGAAGACTTGCCTATGGATCTCCTAGGAGAAACTTTGTTTGACCAAATGGCATAGATGAGGTGACTGTCCCAACTCTTTTTATGGTCTTCAAGAGTCTTCTTAATGACCTTAACTAAGCTCTTGTTGGAGGGCTCTGCTAGCCCATTATCCTGTGGATAAAATGGTGTAGAATGATGTAACACCATTGAATACTTTTGACAGAACTCAATCATTTTAACACTATTAAATGTTGTTGCATTGTCTATAACAATTTGTTGAGGACATCCAAATATTGATAAAATATTATCCTCAAAGAATTTAATTACAACATATCAGTTGCATTTTTAATAGGTATTGCCTCTACCCATTTGGTAAAATAGTCTGTAGCAGTCAGAATCCATCTATGTTGATTACTTGATTGTGGGTGAATCTCTCCTATGAAGTCTAACCCCCATTGTAGAAAAGGTGCTTGAACTAGTACTAGAACAAGAGGAAGTGCTGACAGCTTCTGTTTCCCTACAAATATTTGACATTGTGTGCAAATCCTAACTCTTGCTCCAACTTCTTTAAAGAGTGTGGACCAGTAGAAACCTGCCTTTAAAATTTTGCAAGCTATTGCTCTCCATGCATAGTGTCCACCACAAAACCTTGCATGGAACTGATCTATAATTCCCTCTGTTTCATTTTCAGTCAGACAAAGAAGAAGTATATTGAGAGGATCCTTCTAGTGTAGATTACCACTGATAATACAATATTTCACTACTTTAAGCTTCAGGGCTTTACACTGCTTCAAGTCAAGTTCAGCTGGACATTGAAAATCTCTAAGAAACTGCACAATACCATAATACCAATCAGAGAGTAGATATTTCTAATCTATATGAATGAGGATGGTTTGTTCTGAAGAAGGAGGTTCTTGTGGATTCTCTTCTAAATTTTGAGAAGGTTCTTGTGGATTCTCCCTTTGTGCAATTTGAGAAGGTTCTTGTGGATTCTTCTCGGATGACAATTCAGAAATAAAATTTATCCCTAATACTTTGCAATTGGATTCAGCTAACAATTTGGAAAAACCTTGACCTTTTACTAGATTTGTGGTCTTAATCTCAAGATCAAATTCAAGAATTTTAGCAATCCATCTTCCCCTTATTCCATCAGTATCAGGTTGGGTCAAAACAATTTTGACAGCATGATTAGGGACATAGGTTGTGATGTGTGAATGCAAGACATAGGTTCTAAAGGCTTTGAGGGCTTGGATTAAGGCACAAGCTTATTTTTCAATAATTTCATACCTAAGCTCGGCATCCCCCATGACTTTAGAAAAGAAGGCTATGGGTTGGTTTTCACCATTTGTATTCTTCTGTAAAAGTACAGATGTTAAGGTTGTCTCGGATGCAAAAGAAAATATGCTAAAAGGAGAGGAATAATCAGGACTAGCTAATGTAGGGGCCTCAAATATAGCCTTTTTGATATGATCAAAAGCATATCTGGCAAAAACTGTCCATTTCACTTCATTGTTCTTTTTTAACATATCAGTTATATCTTTGAAATCTTAGCTAGTTCAAGACCAAGAAGAAGAGCTTCATACTCAGCCACATTATTGGTGACTTCAAATTCAAGTTTACATGACTGAGTAATATTTTATTATTTGGTGAGATTAAAACAATGCCTAGTCCTGCTCCTTCCTTTGAGCAAGAGCCATCAAAATAAAGTTTCCAGATGTCTAATTTTACAATTTTAGGTTTTGAAACTATATTTTCGATAGCAAGTTGAGTGTTTGATGAATTTTTCAATGATAACTGAAAGCAACCAAAATCCTGATCTACTGCATAGATGGGGTGATTTTTTGCTTGATCAAACCTGCAAACAATATGGAGGAATCTAACTTCCCTATATAATCTTAAATGTTCACCTCCATACACTGGAATAGTGGCAAAAGGCATGTCCATCTGAGGTGATCTTCCAAGTTTAGCATAACATGATCTAGATAGAAGCATGTTTGGAAGGAATATCAATTAAAACTATGTCTAAAACTATACTCTTAACAGGTATTTGGGCTAGGGTGACAACTAGGCCTTTGATTAATCCTAGTCATGTTACTTTCTTTGAATCAAAGGTGTGGAGGTCGTGATAGGAACGAGTAACTTCTCACTCAAGCTAGTCCATGTGATCTGGATTTAAAAAGGAACGCAGTAAAGTACAAAAATAACCATAAATACAGAGATGCAGTAGAAATAATACTTCATTTCATTAATGTAAAATACTGAAATATGCTTACAAATAGCAATGGAAATAAACTAGCTAGGGTGATGTTAGTTTATCTTTGAGAAAAGATGTGGTGGCTACATGCCTCTGAACTGTCTTACAATGAGGCTTGAAGGCCTATTTATTGTTGAGAAACAATGGAAAACCCTAAACATCCAA
The DNA here is from genome assembly GCA_000404065.3 of Pinus taeda. Classification (NCBI taxonomy): domain Eukaryota; kingdom Viridiplantae; phylum Streptophyta; class Pinopsida; order Pinales; family Pinaceae; genus Pinus; species Pinus taeda. The sequence goes on along the minus strand of APFE030104751.1, from coordinate 35,863 downwards.
AAACCTAACCCTAGGAGATGAAACACCAAATTGTGGGCCCCTTTTGGGTAAATTGGTACATCAACTTCCCAAGGCCGTAATTTTGGCATACGATCTCCATTTGATGTGCACAATACCTCGTTAGAAATATCTATCTGAGGGAAACAACTTTTGAATGAGAAACATTAGTTTATGACCCATGTTGCTCCTGGTTTTCCCAAAAAACATAATTTAGGGCCTCAAAACGGCTCCGGAAGTTCAAGACCCGAAAAACTGCCAAAAATAGTAAAATGTGCTACAATTAAGGAAACTGAAAAACTGAAAGAGGCAGTTGTGGGGGTCCAAGTGGGATAGGCAGGTGGCCACCAACATCCACCGAGATCACCATAGTTACCTTTGGCATAAGGTTATGAGAAGCTCCAGAGTCCAACATGCATTTATACAAGAGAAAATCATGGACCTTTAAAGTCACATAAAAGGGTGTAACAATCTCATCAATCATATCATAACTGGGGCCAAAAACTACTAAAGGTTTTTCATGTTGTAGACTAATAATATCTCCCTCAGCATCTACACTAGAGGATTGTATCCATTTAGACACTTGATTTTTATAACCAGGGTTCTTGGAAAGTCCAACTAAAGGGATAGGAATCTTGACTCTTTCCAATTCTTTCTCAATATTAAAAGTTGTCAAAATGATTTTATCAGATGAAAAGTTTTAGTAGATGACTCTAGAGTTTGAGGTGTTGGAGTTTGTGTTTGAATAGATTTTGTTGTAGGTTCAATTATAGTTGTAGATTTAGGAGGTCTACATGCGACTGATCTGGGTCTTAGACCATACCTCTTATTTAATTCTATAATAAAAAATTCAGAGAATGCTTGATATTTGTAAAGTTGAGTATCTCCTTGTTCTTGTTCAAAAGACTGAGAGGAAGATGTAGGTAATATTGCCAGTTGTATCCGCTGAAGAATCAAGATTATTGATATCTTCAATAATTAAAGGACCTACATCCTCAGGTTGTTGATCATCAATCAACAATGGTGGTTGAATATTTTGATCAGAACTTGGTCTCTGGAGGATCTGCATTTAAGGAGCTCTTCGAATTGAGTTTGATCTTGTGGCCTAATAGTAGTTTTTTATGTGGTTCTAGGTTGTGCTTCAATTTTAGAAATCCTATTGGAAAGGTTTCGAAGTAAAGATGTAATTTCATAAATTTTCTGATCTTCAACTTTGGATTTGGAGGAAGATGAGTCATCAATCCTAGCTTTTAATTTTCTTTCTTCTTTCTCTGCTTTAGCTTTAAGTTTTCTAGAAGTAGACCTATTAACTTCAACCTCTATGGCATTTGTCTGCATATCTTCTAATGCATGGGACACACTTTCTCTTAACATGACTACAAAGTCATCCTAAAATGCTTTGGAAAATCTAACCTTTGCAACTGCTACCGGTGGCTTACAATCAGTAGAGATTTTATGATAGATTTTATTAAATCTCTTAATAAATTTGATCACTGGTTCACCATAGTTTCTCTTCAATTCTTCAAATTCAGTGAGAAAGTAGACAAGATTCTTCTTTACCCCCCATTGATTCTTAAAGATAGTTATGAGCTCATTCCATGTTCTAACAGAGTTAGGTCTAAGTTGCCTAAACCAGATCCTAACATTTCCTTCTAAGGATTGCATAAATAATCTCATATAAACATTTTCATTTTCTATGTTCATATTATCAACAAAATCTAGGAAAGCAACTACACGATCTTCTTCTGAATGACCAGTTTCACCATTGAATCTTGGTAAATGATTTAGATATCCATAAGGAAAATTTGCCAAGTTTTGAGGAAGAACTAAAGAAGCATATGTTGCTTGTACAATGGGTTGAAAAGCCATGATGGAAGGTGGAGTCTGGGGTGAGTAAGTGGATGATGAAGAGGAAGGAGAGGACGATGAAGATGAAGGTGAAGAAGAAGAATCAGTAGGGGTATTAGTATGTGGAAGAGAGAAAGAAGGAGGAGACCTCCTTAAAGATTTCAAAGGGGTTTTAATAACCAACTTCTGAACTCCTGATGGAAAATCTTCCTTATTATCAAACAAAGGATTTGAATAGACAGAGAATGTCTCTTCAGGATTAGTAGAAGTTGATGGAACAAAAATATGGAGTTAGAGAGATGAAATCTGTAGGTTTGAATTCAGGTAAATGTAAACGCAATTCTTCCTCATATGAAGGTGATTTTATAGGAATGGATGGCACTTGATACAACTCAAGTGATTGGATTAAAAAGGCTGATGGAAGATCTACTCCTTTTGAATGGTGTTCAGAAACCCAAGGGGGTAGTTCAGTCCAATCAGGATTAGATCGAACAAATGAATTATGATCTACAGATGTTATATCTTCAGAATGTAATGTTGAAGAAGAATAAGAGGCTTGATGCCTTCTCCTTAAAGAGGCTCCTCTAATAAGTATCTCTAGATCTGGAAGAGGGTTAACAATCTCAAAATTAGAGTGTGATCTAGTATGCTTAAAAGGATCCAGCTTGAAATAGTGGAATCGCCAAGTGAAAGTTTTTGACCTATACCTAATCCTTTATTCACCTTAAAGGAAAAGGGAAAAATCATTGCCCCGAGGAAAATAAAACTTTCAATCCTTCACTCCCTGGCAACGGTGCCAATCTGATGTTGTCCTTTGAGATAACTCTAGGTCAATTAGTTATGCCAAAACATCTATAATGTTTTGTTGTTTTTAATGATTGGATGACCAGTGAACAATTTTATAAACAGGTGCTTCAAACTTAGATATATTTCTAAGCAAAATAAAAGGTTGTTATTTAACTACACAATTAATTTGATTTTAATGGGGTGGAAAAGTAGAGCTTGGAGAAATATAATTGACTTAATATTCAAACTAAATACTTAACTAGTTATAAGAAGAAACTAAGACAACAATGTTTACTTAATTAACAAAATATAATTAAACTGTTACAGAGATCTGATGTAATTTATTTATAAAGAGGAACTTACAATAACAAACAGCTCTGTAAATTATTCTCTTATTTAAATCACAACTTCACAGAGGATCCAAAATGAGACTGAAACTCAGTTAAATTTTGAATCAGATAACTGCAAAAGACTTCATTTATATGAAGAAAACATAATGAATAAACAAGATGAAACACAACTCAGTAAGAAATAGACCATATGAGGTAAATCCAAAATCTTTTATTATTCCAAACAAAATGCTCCAGCTTAGTACAAATTTGCTTGATAGCTTGTTCAAGGGTTCAACCCATAATAAGTCAAAGGAGGAGTTATTTATGCAAAATTTTCAGAAGATCTACAATCTGTTTGGAATTGCATACCCAAATAGTACAAAATTAAAAAAATAGAACAATATAATAGGAACCGAGAAACTGTTGAAGAGGTGGTTCTATCCTTTGGGAATCTATTGATGATCTGGCCTGAAAATACTGATGAGTTGTCATGTTGTTAGAATGAGAAATTACTAAATTGTTTCACACAATTGATCCCATCTTTCTTCACTTGGGATTTGCACATTCATCATATTTCTAAATGTTTCATCCACCTTTGTGTACCTCTTGAAATTGGGCTTGGTGAGAAATAAATGTTTAATTTCATGCATGATGGTTAAATCAAACTCCAAGGCTTCCAGAAAAGCCTTCCCTGTTATTTGTCCTTTGAATCTTGCAAATTTGGTTCTGTCCACTGCAATAGTATACAATTCCTTGCAATAATCTTCTAATTTAATCAATTTATCATTCAAACCTACCAATCCTGGTAGTCATTTTTTATTTAAGGCATTAAAATTTGAATGAAATATTTTGATAGAAATATCCAGGGTTTGACGTTTAGTTTCTAATTGATTGATTAAATTCCTCTTTTGTAATACCTTCTTGATTTTTAAGATGGTAGTTGTTCTGTCAGAAATGTTTATTTCTTCTAGTTCTTCTTTGCTTTTTGAATTTAATACTTTGATTATATATGTGGCTTTTGTTGGCTTGGTATTCAAGGCTGCTTTCTGTTCTTCTATCACCGCTCTACATTTAGTGATGAGTTCTTGCTGCTAAAAGATAATTTGTATGGATGGTCATACATCTGTCTTGGATTGGTTGATTTGTGTCCAAATATTTTCCTTGGCATGGGCCAAAGTATCTGCAATTAGGGACTCACTCTCTAATTTACGAATCTTAAGTTCCAATTGGTGGGACTTCTGCATCTCTTGCACATACAAAGTGTCATTCTTGATTTTCTACAACTCTAGATTTTGGAATTTCTGCAATAATTTCTCGTTTTCATGTTTTTGTATGGCCAATTCCTGTGATAATCTAGATGGATCAGCTGCTATTGATGTAGACTCAATGGATGTTGATGATGAACTAGGCTTTGTGCCTACAACTGTTATTGGGACTGTTGTGATTGGAACCATGGCAAGTTGTGATGCTTCCTTCTCTTTTAATAACTCTTCAATCTACTCTTCCATTTTCTTCAACTGCATATTATGCTCAATGATAAGCTTGAGCATATCCTCCTTTGTTGTTCATTCTCTGCTATATCCTTTGTTAGAGTATCCTCTGTTGAAGGCATCTTTAATTGTTTCTTGAATGCAACAATTTCTGCATCTTTCTTTTTGAGGAGTAACTCTACAGCTTTTACATCTTTGGGATCATATCCCACTTTAATTATAAAATCCTCCAATGATTTTATTATGTTGTCTTTGGCTAAAGAAGAAATATTTTATAACTTAAGCTGAGACTGAACATTAGATAGTGCAGTCCTAAGTTTAGAAAGAAACATAGTTGTAGTTGTCATAGTAGAAAACAACATCTCACCAGTCTGTCTATGCATATCCATCTGGTCAATTGGATGAATTTGAATGGTATCAAATGTAAACAAAATATTTTTATAGTCTAATGGTGATTTAGGAAATGGAATCTAGGCTTGTAAGAATGCCATTTTCATTCTGCCTTTCTCACTGTCAAAAGAAGAAAGAAGCCTATGGTGGGAAGTTGAAGTTTGTTTCCAGAATTGGCTATACACATTGAACTTTAAAGTCTCATTTTTCTGTTTGATCTCAAGGAACCTTGAAAATATATTCTAATCATCTGAAGAACTAGTTCCTATGGACTGAATAGTTTCTAGAGGCTCTCTAGAAGGTGAAGTTATAGGAGGAGTGGTTGAAACACTGGTTGTGGGAGGAGTGGTTGAAGCACTAACTCTTGCTGATGTAGACACTTTTGGATCTCCAAGATCAATTATCACTAGTTAAGATTCTTTTTTTGGTGTGACCAGGCCAACCTTTGGCTTCTTTTGTTGAAAAATGAATCCTTTCATAATATCTTCAGTATATGAAGTCTCCTCTCTTAGCTTTTTTTGTTGCTTGCTCTGAGCAACTAGAGTCTGTTCAGTGGGGGTAGATACAACTTGTTCATATGCCTCTTGAAGAGCCCCATCAACCAATTGTTCTTGATTCATGAATTTTAATATTTTTGGCCTTGGAGTATGATTATAAGGAGTCATCTTGAAATTAACTCTCAAAGCATAAATAATGCCAAAAGGATCATAGGACTAGGTGAAGTTGGGCTAGAAATTCATCTTCCTTAACAATGTATCTGCCTCAACACCAACTGATCTGGTGTTGCAAATAAATGATCCAATCTGCACTTTAATATTTAATTGAGACTTCCCTTTGCCCGACACAAAGTGTAGGCCATCCATGTGGATCATCTTCTCAATATATTCCAGAGAAAATATTCTCATAGGAACATATTTGGGCAGCTTATATGGTGCAAGCTCACAACCATATATTCTTATCTCAGTATAGTTCTGGTATAAATACTAGTCACCAGTTTTGTTCTGCTCACTTAAGTGTAAAATCCTTTTAATTTCATCTCCAATCCTTGGCTCTGTTTGACTGTTGAGGAATTGTGCCATTGGATGTATGAATGTATCTACAAATTCTGAAAATGAGGAGGTGGTAGAAGTTGTCCTGACTGTTTATGTCCAGTGAATCATTGATTGATTCACTCCTTGTTCATCCTACTTGCTAAGTTTGATAGGAAAATATCACCCTGCTTAAAAAGAAACACGTGGACAATTACATAACTGCAACTAAACACTCCTTGTACAGTAAAGTTCATGAATTGTTCATGTATATTATCGACCAAGAATTGGATGTAATTATACATGAATGCTGGTTTCTGATCTTTGTTAAAAAAGGAAAGAAAACCAAGGATAGTCTCATCAACGGACTGGTCATTTGGATACCCTAATAAGTAGGAAACAAGAGAAATGCAATATCTGGAGGCTTCAGGAAACATGGAATATGAGTATGGTGGATTTCTTTTGGGCAATTATGCATCCTCAGGTAAAAAGATTTAAAAAATTTGGGCTCTCTATGGAAAGGTTAACTTATGGTACAAATCCATAAGTGTTGCTGGTGAAAAACCATTGAGAGAGTCAAATTGGGGGATTGGGAGCATCTAGTTTATGGTTTCAACAAAGATGGTTATCCGAATGTCTCCATTCTGAGCCATGATTGCTCTTTTCACAGGATCATATTTGGCTTGACACCAGGTAATGAGGTCAAGGAACTCGTGTTTTTGGGAAACTAAGGAAAGGTAATAGGGATTCCCAAAAACTGATTGGGTTTTGCTTGTCTAGGTAATTTTGCTTGAGCCACAAGTGTAGTTCATAGAAATCGAACTCACACTTGGCTTTTGCAATTTTAAATAGTGAGTCTACAAGAGGAACATGGTCAAGGTTGAGTTGGGTTGGAGTAGCAGTACTTTCCTCTGCACTCTATTTTTTAGCTTTTCCTTTTGGGGCCATGCTGGTAGATAGGAGGAAGAGTGATTCTGGTAACAAACTGAGCGAATAGGAAAAGGTCATGCAGAAACTATTTACCTGCAAATAATAGGAAAGAGTCAGAGGAAAGTGATAAAGAGGCGGGTATAGTTTTATTTATAACATGCCAGGAAAGGCTAACGGTTTTATTCATGACCGTAGTTTCTTTAATGCACAGGAGTGGAGCTACAACGGGTGAATATAACGGGCATGACAACAGGGCAACGAGCACATGAGGTGGCAACAGACAAGATGAATAAGAAATGGGTATGTGAGGTGGCAGGTTGGGATTGGTTGAAGGATAACAATTAAGGTGCGGGATGGAAGAGCCATTGGTAGAGGGAAACCGCGAGCGTTTTTGGGGGGGGGGTAGGTGAGTGGTTTACGGTTTGTGAGTGGGCAAGGAGTAATAAGGTGGGTGCCACGTCGGGTTTGGGGTGTCTGCCATTAAACCCCGCTTTGCGGACCCCCCCCCCCCCCCACATTCGTGTTAACAAGAAATAGTCGAGGGGGGTGTGAAGTCTCTCCCTGCTGTTGATCTGGGCGTGGAGTAGATCAGACATTAAATGACGCGCTCCATTTATTGAAAGCCGACAAGACGTTTTGTCTTTTATTGACTTTGGCCTAATCATATATGCGCTTTATAACGTAATTTTAAGGCCAAAGGTTTATAACCAAAAATTAATCTCGATTAAGGAAATTAATCATTAATTAACAAAATTTAACATTTTTCTAATGTGGCGCATTTAAATGACCAACCCTTGCATTTATTTTTATTTGAAAATGAAGCCTTTGTTTTCTTTTTTCTTCCCTAACATTTTATTTTTCTTTTTCCTTCTTTCTTTAAGGCAACTAACTCCTAACATTTTATTGATATGGATGCATATAAAAATATGAAATTTAATGATTTGAGGCTTCTGCAATTTGTGTTCTGTGTAGTGTTATCTTCCGGAGTCATCCCATTCATGTTTGTTGGAATCGACATTTCGAACCAACCTTTGTGGTTCATCAACATTTTTATTTTTCTTTCTTTTTCATCCATATCCTAACTTAACATTTTGGTCGTTAAATGATGCGCTCCATTAGCCGACAAGAAATTTTTTCATTTATTGACTTTGGCCTAGTCATATATGTGCTTTATAACATAATTTTTAACGCCAAAGGTTTATAACCAAAAATTGATCCTGATTAAGGAAATTAATCATTAATTAACAAAATTTAACATTTTTCTAATGTGGTGCATTTAAATGAGCAACCCTTACATTTATTTTTATTTGAAAATGAAGCCTTTGTTTTCTTTTTGCTTCCCTAAAATTTTATTTTTCTTTTGCCTTCTTTCTTTAGGGAAACTAACTCCTAACATTCTATTGATATGGATGCATATAAAAATATGAAATTGTCCTAACATTTTTATTTTTCTTTCTTTTTCATCCATATCCTGACTTAACATTTTGAATTTATTTTTGATTAATATACTAACTTATCAAAACCGAATAATGTTACAACAATTGGAATATTAGTTCATTTGCTTTCTCCCTCCAAAAGTTGTAAAGAGGATTTATGAGCTTTTGATTTTGCATGGCCATTTAGACCACTAATTTGAATAGTGGTACTTCCCTCGTTTGCAAATGGAGTGTCTCTTTTAAATTTAACACCAAGAACATTTTATCCTTTCATTATCATTATGATATTTTACAACATAAGCCCATAAAAATCTTGTCTTCCCTTTAGATTTGAATATTCTTTTGTGTTTATTTGATGGGTTTTCTCTTTCAACAAGCTCTGCACTATCTAATTCATCATCTTCATGTAGATGAGCGTTAACTTCATTATGAAGATTATATGATTGATTAGAACGTCAAGGGAGACCAAATGCATCAATAATTGACAAAAAAAAATTATCCTTCCCAGGGTGATCAATAGGAGACGTTTGTCAAGATTTACACTTGTTCAATCAATAAAAACAATATAATAAGTAATTACATAAATTAAAATTCCCTTAGCAAGATTGAGGCAAACAAAATTCAACTTTAGCAAGATGCCATGGGATTTGAATACAAATTTTTTGACAAGTTATCCATTGCTTTGTTGAATTATTTTTTGTAACATTGAAGGAAACTTGTAGCTTTATGAGAGGGAACAGACACTTCATGAAAAATGATACTTAGACACTAATTTCATATGGATTTAAGCAGCGAAGGAAAACAAGCAAGAGTTGGAATGAGAGCAATATAGTTGGGGAGTCTAATACACTTGGCATAAGATATATATTCTTTTTATAGTTGGTAGATTCATATAATTATGGCGATAAAAATTTCCACCATTAACAATTTTAATGCAAAACACGACTCTAACACCCATGTCTGGGATGGAGGGATGACAAGTAGTTGCATTCGGGGTGTTCGGCAAGTGGCAAAGTTGTTGAATGGGTATTCAATGCGCTTTGTTGCCCTGTTCCGAGTGTAATAGTGCCATGACTACTACATGTCTCGTCGTTGCAGGTTACATCATGTTAGCGTAAGTTGGGGGCCTCAGGGAAATTTCCCTGAATTGTGACATAACTATTAATTCGTATGGGGCCGTTTGGACTCCAACTGATCTCTTCTACAAAACTATCAGAGTAATTTATGTGTTAGTCCAGACTTTGGACTCTCATAAACTTAAAAAAATATGGACAGGTTATTAAAATTATTTCTCTTCTTTTGAAATATTGAAATTTAATTTAACCTTCACGATTAACAAAGGATTTTGATATTTTAAATTTTTTTCGAAGGGTAAATTTTCTTTAACCCTTCTAGGATGGGCCAAAAGCCCAAGGAAGAGTTGAGACAAGTTCAATTTTGAACGTTGACACAAAGAGGTGTGAGTTTTGGAATTTAGATTCCAAAATTGCTTCCTATTAACTGAAGCGAACAAAGTTCCTTCTAAAGATTAATTACTCCAAAAGACTTGGAATATGAAATTATCCATTAAGAATATAAATAATATATTAAATATGTGAATAGTAAAATGAGTATGAATTACAATGAGAACGAGAGGCTTGCTTATTATACCAAGCAAGTGTCTCTTCATGAAGAGTCATGTCTTATTAGACATGCCTCTTACACCTAATTACTAGCTTAACTAAC
>APFE030104751.1:0-25798 GCA_000404065.3 Pinus taeda | reverse complement strand
AATTTATATATACTTTTTGAGACCCACTTTTCCTTTTATATGTAACTATATAAGGCTTATATAGTATCCTTTTTTATAATTATAATAATATTTTTTTCTCGAAAAATTTGGATGAGACGTGACTCTTGGTATGGTCACAATCTTTAGATTTGAACGATGATTAAAATTATTTAGATCACACCTTTTTTCTCCAATGTTATCGAAATATCTTTTACTTTTAAAATATCATGGGCTATTACCATGGGTTGTTTTTAAAACCTCCTGTAAAGGTAATATTTACCTTTCACGTAAGAGCTTTTGTATCCTTCTTTTTTCTTTAACTTTTAAAATACCATGGGTTGTTTTTAAAACCTCCGTTAAAATGTTCTCCACGTAAAAAGTAAAACATATTCCTTTTGTTTTTTTAACTTTTTAAAATACCTTGGGCAATTACCATGGGTTGTTTTCAAAACCTCGGTTAATGTTCTCAATGTAAAATGTAAAACTTACCACTGGTTTCTAAAACCACGCCCTTCTCCAAGTAAAAAGTCTTAAATATACTTGAAAAGATTCTCGCTTATCTTTATTATGCACTTTTTATCAATAATGTAAAACCTTTTTTTATATATATATTTTTTCACTTTTTTTTTTTCCAAGTAAAAAGTCTTAAATATACTTGAAAAGATTCTCGCTTATCTTTATTATGCACTTTTTATCAATAATGTAAAACCTTTTTTTATATATATATTTTTTCACCTTTTTTTTTTTGTCCACGTAAAAAGTCTTAAATATACTTGAAAAGATTCTCGCTTATCTTTATTATGCACTTTTTATCAATAATGTAAAACCTTTTTTTATATATATATATTTTTTCACTTTTTTGTTTGTTTGTTCAGAATATATTATTTCCTTTCCTCTTTTTTTTTTTTATATACCGTTCTTCTTTATTCTTTATTATTATTTTTTTTAAATAATGGCCAAAGACCTAAAAAAAGGAGAATCTCCCAATATATAGCGAAACGCTTCAATTATGACAGCAACAAAGTTGATGATAGGTTGATAGCCAAAGGCCTAGTGATCAGCCAAACGTGCCTCTGATACCAATGAAGCGAACAACGTTCCTTCTAAAGATTAATTATTCCAAAAGACTTGGAATATGAAATTATCCATTAAGGATATAAATAATATATTAAATAAAATGAATAAGAATAAGTGATTGGTTTACAATGAGAACAAGCAGCTAGCTTATATATCACGCAAGTGTCTCTTCATGAAGAGTCATGTCTTATTAGACATGCCTCTTACACCTAATTACTAGCTTAACTAACTATTATTTATGATTATTATCTTTTACATTCTATTTATATTATTTATATATTTTATTCGTTACATTAACTGTATATTATGTATATATTTACATTAAATGTCTAACAATTATGTTACAACCTCTCTAATATAACACCATATTCTCACATGAGAAACATGCAACAATGCTTTTGTTCATGACATGTTTCATTACCCTCATGCATATTATGTTCAATGTTGAAATTCTTATTCCATATACTTTGGCTCCCCTCAATACCCTATCGTTCTACAATCATCACTCTTGGATTTTGACTTTATACCCCTTTCACTTACCTCCATCAATGATAAACAACTTAACCATATTTCACAAGAGTGGCATCTCTTTACCTGCGATTGTGAAGGTTAAGGGTGGGAAATATAAGTGCACCAACATTAAGGTGTGACTTACCTTTTCTATATATGTGCATTAACATGTTCTTATTGCCTTCATTACCCTTCTCACGACCTGGTAGAAAGCATCTGTGCTCTAAAAGTGTTGTGTATTGATGTGGAAATGATATGAGAATCGATAGCCTTCGAAAGTGATAGTTAATTATTTAATAGATAGACTCTTTTCAATAAAATTGGTGAATTTTTATTAATGAAAAAATGTACTAAAATATGAACTCAAAATAATATAAGAATGGATTTCTCACGGAAAAGTGTGAACCAATAAGTTAATTATTTATATTTTACAATGGCTATTTATAGATGACCTCATATATAATTTTGAATTAAAATTATTGAGATGTGGAAATATAAGAAAAACTTCAAGTATCTTAGTTATTAGATATGGCATATTGAAGTGCGAATTAGATGGTAAGAAGGCTAGCTACTACATGTAGTAAAATTTCACATCAAAATGGTATAAAAATAAACCATTTCTATTTTAAAATGACTATTTATAAATACCGTCTAATATACTTTTGAACTAAAAATATTTAGATTTGAAAATGTACGAATTTTTTTCTAATATCTCAGTTACTATATATAGCATAATTGAGTGTGGATCAGAGGATAGGAAGGATAGCCACTACTTCTTTGTTTCATTTAGTTGCATCTTTGGCATCTATTAGTGAACACTAAGTGAGGGGACCCTTTTTCTATTGATGACATTGACTTTTGTCTCAAATATCAATTGAGTTTGATGTGTGACAGTTGGATATGTCATGGAGTGTGATTCCCCTGATGCTTTGTAGTTGCTTGGTTTGATAGATGGAAAATATATCTTGAACTACTGATTTTGATACTATCAATCACTTATTTTGCTACAGTAGAATTCTCATAATAATATCCACATTAGTTTGTTGTTGTTTTCTTGCAGGTCTAACTTATTAATGAGGGACCAAAGGGAAATATCAAAATATGATGGAATCCTCATGCATCTAAAGGGAAAGTCACATTTCACGAAGCTCTTTTTCATCCATTTGCTTAGAGCGATGAACTAGAACTTCATGATGGACACCTCTAAGAACACAAAGAATGTTGAAAATAGCAACAAGAAATGTTAAAAATAGAATCCATAATATTCCAATTTTAATTTGTCCTTGAATTAAAATTGTGAATTAAATTCGAATTTAGTCTCACCAACTGCTTGAAAATTAATTAATTAATTCATCTTGAGTTAATTAGTTGGAGAAATTCAATCTAAAATTCTTTCTGACGTCATGCAACAATTATCCCTTAAATTAAGGAGATTATCCCTTAATTAAGGAGATAAGATTGAGTTGTATTTGAGTTGTAATTAGTTAGCTCAGTTTACTGAGTTAAGTCTAGTTAAATTAGTTCCAAACTATTTGAGGAACTAATTGTGAGTTCAGTCAGTTAATGCATGCATGCATCCAACTAGTGTACTCCAGATAATTGAAGATTCTCTCATCAGTAACTCATGCATGTTTATTCAGAGAAATTCCCAGTTGAGCTAAATGTTAAGGACAAGTTACTATCAGTTGCATGAGTTTTCTAATAAAGGAAACTCATCCATGCAGAAGGAACAAGGTTCCTTGAGGATTGCGTAGTTCTGACAGTGTGCTAGAGCAGTGTGTGAGAGCAGTGTTACACTGGGTGAAGGAGATCATCCCAGAGGTAACTGCGCAAGGAAATAGGAGCTTGGAGGGTAGAGGAGAAGGCTTATGAGAAGCCAAGTTTTCCTGTGAGCATCCAGGAGGATTGTACTGAGAGTTGGCTAGTTGTGAGAGCTAAGGCTTTGTATAATTCTGATGTATTTCCACCTTGTATGATAATACAAATAGTGGGGTTTTTAGCTCAGGCTTTCTCCTAAGTATTATTCTGTGTTTCATGTGCATTGATTCTTCTTCTTTTGGTTATATGTGTTCAACTTTGATACAACTCGATCTTTAAGCTTCCGCAAGTTTGATAGTAGAAGTAGATTATAGTATTTTTCTTTGGTATATTGCATTATCGAGTTAATCTACAGTCAAATTTTCTACACAGATCTCAGAGGTAGATTTGTAGCGAGTTTGCAGGAATTTCTACATGGTATCGGAGCAAAGGTTATCAGAGCTGTGAACAGTACACTGAGAAGAGAATTCGAAGTTTGAAGTTCAGGGTTGTAGGTGCAAATCAAATTCATCTCATACTTCAAGGTTGGTCAATGGCGTTCTATGGCTTGAGACTTGAGTATGCCTTGGATGGCAGCTCGAATTACATAGCATGGAAATATCACATGGAGGTTGTATTAGAAGACAACGACTTGAAGGATTTCATTGATCAAGAAATCCCAAAGCTAGGTTCAACTAATGCATAAGAGTTGGCTGAATGGAAGAAGTGTGTGGTGAGGGCGAGACAGATCATCCTTGAGGGAGTTCGAGACCATATTGTCTCGAGTCTCCATGGGAAGGATACTCCATATTCAATGTGGAAGACATTGAAGGACCTCTACCAGAGTAGTAGCAACCAGAGGAAATTAGCGCTCAAGGATAAGCTTTAAAGAATCAGGATGGAGAACGAAGATACTATTTCCACATATCTAAACAAGCTCACCACTTGCAGAGATGAGCCTAGCAGTGTGGGAATAACTACTACAGATGATGATATGGTGAGCCTTGTTGTCCTTGGCCTTCCAAAGAGCTAGAATAGCTACCAGGACTCTATGAATTGAAGGGAGAAATTGCCGGATTGGGAACGACTGTGGTTAGATCTCATGCAGGAGAAGATCAGGAGGAGCACTCGAGATGGTTCTTCATCTAAGGATGATGATGAAGAAAATATAGCCTTAGCAAGTAAGGCAAGGAAAGGGAAGGGGAAGGCGTCCCATTCCGAATCGAATTCTTCTCATGGAGGGAAGACGGTTGACAAGTCTAAAGTGAGATGCTTTAATTGTCACGAGATGGGTCATTATGCCACTAATTTCCCATCGAAGAAGTCCAAGAAGGGATCGTCGAAAGGATCAGAAGGTGAGGCATTAGCCTCTCAGTTCGAAACATACTTTACCCTCATCGCATGCATGGTGTCATCAATGATGGGTTGTGGTTGGTTTCTTGATAGTGGAGCCTCATTCCACATGACCGGCGATAAAAGTTTATTCAGTGCCTTGGAGGAGAAAGACCTCAAGATGTGCATAGAGATGGGTGATGATGAAAGGCTTAGTGTTTCAGGAGTGGGCACGGTTGCTTTTCAAAGGGAGCATGGAGCTCCTATCACCTTGATAGATGTGAAGTATGTGCCTGGACTGAAGAAGAACTTGGTATCGGTCATGATGTTGGAGGACAAAGGTTACGATGTTGTCTTTAGTAAGGGAAAAGTTTTCCTTAGACACATCACCGCGAGATAGGTGAAACAGATCGGTTCACGAGTCAAGAACCTTTATGCTTCAAGATGCATGCAAAGCCTTGAGGAGCAAGGAAAATGTTAAAGACTTGGTGGTTGAGAGGGAGAGTAAATTACCTCTCAGCATGCACATCCAGAAGAAGCCTCAGATAATTGTGGAGGAGCCACAATTGGAGATGCTGAGAGGAGACTGAGTGGAGGCATCCACCCATGCAGAGACCTCTAGTAGAGGGAAATTTCGAGCCAAGTCAGCAAAGGGATCACATGCAGCCATACCTCCAGGTGTGAGGTGGGGCGATGTGGAGTGATAGTCCCAAGAAGGCTGAAATTGGGCAGGGTTCATTGAGAGGTTTTATCTCATGGATCGTACCTTGCTATGGGAGCCCAAAGTACATAGTAGTAAGAGGAATCAGTGGGATTGATGCAGTCAAAGATCAAAGTGACAGAGGCTAGAGTAGTCAGATATCGAAGAGTGCAGAGAAGGATTAACAATAGTGCAGAAAGGCAGAGTCAGCAGAAGCGCATAGTTTTCATTTGACATAGGCAATAACAGCCATGACTTTGATGAAAGATGCATCATATTGATTTAGGTTGGATGTTTTTTTTTTTGTTTCTAGAGATTGTTGGAGCAACAACACTAGAGAGAAGTGTTGCATGCAGAACATTCCAAAGGTTCAGGATCGGGATCGAGTTGAATTCCTTTCTTGTTGAGAAGGAGTGTTGAAAATAGCAACAAGAAATGTTAAAAATAGAATCCAGAATATTCCAATTTTAATTTGTCCTTGAATTAAAATTGTAAATTAAATTCGAATTTAGTCTCACCGTCTGCTTGGAAAATAATTAGTTAATTCATCTTGAGTTAAATAGTTGGAGAAATTCAAGTTAGAAGTCTTTCTGAAGTCATGCAACAGTTATTCCTTAAATTAAGGAGATTATCCCTTAATTAAGGAGATAAGATTGAGTTGTATTTGAGTTGTAATTAGTTAGCTCAATTTCCTGAGTTAAGTCCAGTTAAATTAGTTTCAAACTGTTTGAGGAACTAATTATGAGTTCAGTCAATTAATGCATGCATGCATCCAACTAGTGTACTCCAGATAACTGAAGATTCTCTCATCAGTAACTCATGCATGTCTATTCAGAGAAAGACCCAGTTGAGCTAAATGTCAAGGACAGGTTACTATCAGTTGCATGAGTTTTCCTATAAAGGAAACTCATCCATGCAGAAGGAACAAGGTTCCTTGAGGATTACGCAGTTCTGATAGTGTGTTAGAGCAGTGTGTGAGGGTAGTGTTACACTGGGTGAAGGAGATCATCCCAGAGGTAATTGCTTAAGGAAATAGGAGCTTGGAGGGCAGAGGAAAAGGCTTGTGAGAAGCTAAGTTTGCCTGTGAGCATCCAGGAGGATTGTACTAAGAGCTGGCTAGCTTTGAGAGCTAAGACTTTGTATAATTTTGGGGTATTTCCACCTTGTATGATAATACAGATAGTGGGGTTTTTAGCTGAGGCTTTCCCCTGAGTATTCTTCTGTGTTTCATGTGCATTGATTCTTCTTTTTCTGATTATATGTGTTCAACTCTGATTCAGCTCGATCTTTAAGCTTTTGCAAGTTTGATAGTAGAAGTAGATTATAGTATTTTGCTTTGGTATATTGCATTATTGAGTTAATCTATAGTCATATTTTCTACATAGATCTCAGAGGTAGATTTGTAGAGAATTTGCAAGAAAGTTGCATTTCACAAAGCTCTTTTTCATCCATTTGCTTAGAGTGATGAACTAGAAATTCACGATGGAAACCTCTAAGAACATAAAGAAAAGGCTCAAATCACCTAGGTAAATCAATGCGAAAAATTCCCTAGTTGAACCCACAAAAGCATGCACTTAGAATCACTTGATTGGTCCAAAAATCTAATGAATAATCTAAAGTACCCAATTTGAAAACAAATTGTAGCATTAGTAATGAAATTGCCTCCTCATAAATTAGAAATTTAATCCTTAATTCTGTGATTGATTCATATGTCATAATGGGAGGGGGGCTGGATGCAAGTTGCTGGGATTAATGTTTCACCATGCCACAATCCAGGACAAAGATAAACAAACTAAAGTTGTTCATATTGAGCTAAGAAACATCCTCATAATTTCACCTTGATAGCAATGTATTGGACATGAGCACTCATTAGAATTCAAGGAGGTTGGAGTAAGTGTGTAATGCTAGTGTAAGGGTCTTATCTTTGATGTCCTTACTACATTAGATGAAACTGACATGAAATTTTCCATATGTCATTAATAATTTTATTCATAATATTAAGGGATGGGTTGTGAATATACCTTGTCGTTGATGATTAATGTCCCAAAATTTTCCCTTGTGTCAAGATTGAATTGAAAATCAACCACTTAATTATTTTCCTATATAATGTGAAACCATTTCACCCTATAAAATGTATAGCAATAATGTCTTATTCTTTCTAGGATAGAGGTTGGACGAAAATAAGACAAGAGAGAATCCAAGAGCATATGTTTGATAAGTATGATGGAGTCTCCAATCATGATGAGATTTGAAATACACAAACCTTTGGGTAAATTAATCCTTACAATAAAACATAAGCTTTTTCCATATTATTAGTCATGATTTTAAGTCCCCACATATAGGCATAAATAACCCCTCATGTACTTATCACTCCAAATTAAATATATTATTTAAATAAAAAATATAGTTGGCTTTAATTGTTTTTATTTTATTTTATCTCTCATATACATATATATTTTCATGTGGGTTTGTCTTAATGGTTGGTAGGAATGCTTCTTATCCTCCCCACCTAGGTTCAATTTTGACAAATAACATGATGAACTTTGTTCTAATGGCTTTTGAGTTTTTTTGTTTAATTTAAACCAACATAGATCCATGTTAACCTCGAGCCAATCTCTTGAGGTGCAAAACTCTTTTAGGGTGCAAACCTTGAAAAAGAAAGGTATACAATTTGAGAGATTTGATCCCTCTTGGAACTTGATAGACCCAAGGTTAAGATGGATGTAGATCTATCTTTGAAGTGCAAAAATTGAGAAAATATTTGCACTTCGAGAAATTTGATCCCTCATGGTACTTGACAAGTCGAAGGTTAAGAATGATCTAGATCTATGCTAGTTTATATATGATGAGCATGGAAGTAATTAAACATCTTCTTCTTTTTTGAGCAACACACCAATAACATGTTTTAGCCAAAATAATTTATTATTTTCAATTGCTTTATATCATATATAGATAATTAACATTGGAATATTTTACTCAACATGGGCATTGAAATATTTTATTCATAGTTAACATTCTCCATATTAAAACCTTTTATTATTTTTAGCAAATTAAGGGAGGTAGAAAGCCTACATCCATGGAATAGTTCCATATTAAGAATTGAATAAATTATACATATCTCTTTATAAAATAATTTTATTTAATATAAATACTAATATATTTTATTTATGATCATAATTAAAGTATTTTTATAATTCTCTCTAAATATATATGAAGTGGATAGTGAAATATATGATTTAAGATGGGATATTCAAATATTTTCTTTAAAGTTGCCCATAGGGCGTAGAGCGTACAATGACAAGATGTTATGTTAAGGCACTTCATGGTGTAAAGGTCACAAATTAGAAGCTTTGTGGGCAAAAATGTAGTGATGCTAAGGGCTGGTGTGGCCCAGGTTGGGTGTGATCTCTGAGTTATTTTGATGGCTTAGATGCCCCTCCATCGAGGCTACTCAAGCCACAAGTTAGGCGTGTCAGTCATCTCAAGACTCAAATTACCTAGCCAACCAAAGAAAAAAAAATTCTTAAAGTTGGTATTGAAATATTTTAAATAGTAAAGAAATTACACATCTCCCTTATAGTAAAAGGGGAAAATATAAGAACTTTTTACATTTAATTACTTTGTCTCTCTATATAAAGTTGATATGAAAAATATGTTATTTAACATGAACATGGAAATATTTTATTTATAGGTGACCTTGAAATATTTTTTGGTTTGCCCATGGTTTAGTCTCTGCTAGGTCTCAAGTTGAAATATCATGGGGAGGGGTAGAGGATGAAAGCTACTTTGGGGGAAGTAAACTACCCCAATGGGCATCCAAGCTTGATCGACTTCTCACAATCTTGACAATAATATCCTAATGTGGGTTGATCATTCTTCTTCCATCCAATAAGTGAGCTAGCCCCAACCTAGGCTCAACCCATTTAAAAAAAATAGAAACATGAATGAATTACATATCTTCTTTATTGTGACTTGTAATATTAATATTATTTTAAATGCCACATGTTAACTCCATGTATAATGCATTTTTTTATAAAGTTAAGTGAATAACATGGTGAATGATGATTTGTATCATATTTAACAAATAAAAAAAATTTAATAGCATTTTTTTTTTCAATATCTACCACAAATAAAATACTTCAATTTCCACCCTAATTTTGCATCAACTTTATATAAAAAGATAAATTAATTTAAAGTGAAATTTTTTAGTTTAAAATATCTCAACTCAATTGAGCACAAAATGAATTATGTATCTCCTCCAGGTTGACTATACATCAACTTTATATAAATTATATATCTCCTTCACATTGACTATACATCAACTTTATATAAAGACAAAGTAATTGAAAGTGAAATTTTCTAATTACACATCTATTTCATATTGGATTGTAATATCAATGATATATTTAGATGCAACTTGTTAACATGTAACTCTGAATAATGAAAAAATTACACATCTTCCCATACTAAAAAATAAAAAACAATTTTAAACTAATTTTTTTTACTTTCACTTATTATATTAAATTTGATATAAAATTAAGGTGAAAATTAAAGTATTTTTTTATAATTGATATTGATTTTTTTTTTTTTTAATTTGTTAATGTCAATATTGCTTTATTATTTTTGAATCTAATATTACCGGACACTATTTCTTCCATATTGAATTGTACTATATTTTTCAACATAAAAAAACTAATTCAATGAATGAATGATATTTTAATGTCCACGAGACTAAAAATAGTCTATGCGACCACCAACCTCTGTACTACAAGAGTGACTAAATCTGCAAGGTGGAGATGGTATTTAGTTGGGAGAGTTTGTGATAAAGCTTCTTTTGTATGCTTACCACCATGTATTGATTGCAAAATCGGCACATGGATTGTAGTTGCACCTATATGCCCTTGAGCATTTTTGCAGAGTAGTGCAGATGCAAGTCAATACCAGCAAGACCAAAATAATGATTTTCTCTAGTAAAAGGAAGCAAAGCCAACATACGTTCTTCTTCGAGGGTAACATTCTTGAAGATGTGAATGAGTACAAGTACCTCGAGATTGATTTTAACAACAAGCTTAATTGGGAGGAGTGCAGAAATAAGAGAACCGTAGGAGGGTGGAAAGCATTATATGCTCTTTAAAATAGATGTAGAGAAGCATAGCTATGAAATTGGAAAACGATTAAAGTGCTTTTTTTACTCCTAGTTTTTCAAACGATACTATATGGGTGTGAATTATGGGCTAGCAATATCCTTGTCTCAAAATGGAAATAAATTGAGAAAATCCAAAAACGCTTGGTCATGAGCAAGTTCAAAATAAAAAGTTCAGTTCCTTATGAGATAATGTTGAGTGAAATAGGAGCAACTTCCATTGAAGCAATTGCTATGGTGTGTCTTATAAGATATCTAAAAAGAATTGAGCAAATATGAGTAGGTATATAAGACATCTAAAAAGAATTGAGCAAATATGAGTAGGTAGATGACTTAAAGTTATATTCAATGAAGGCATAAGTGAAAGAAAGAAAACGTGGATGGGACAAAACAACAAATAAATGCAAAAATGGGATATCTACCTCAATGTCTATCCCTCAAATAGTAAGAAGTTAAATAATTTTGTTATGGAGAAGTTCCATAAGCGTATATAGGGAAAAGAGGGGGGTAGAAAGAAGTAGTACTATGTTGAAGAATTCAACTCCACTTCTGATCTCCAACAAAAAGAGTACATTGGAGCTAGCATTTTGTGGAGAGCAAAGATTCTTATTGCTCAATTAAGAATTAATGCGCATCAACTTTGGTGTGAAACGAGATGGTGGAAAAGACCTAAAGAAGCTTGGGAAGAACGAGTGTGTACTTTTTGCACTTTTGGGGCAGTGGAACCAAGAAAAATTTCATTTTGGAATGTGATACTTTTAGAGACATCACAAATATTTATGGCAATATATCAACATCGTTCATCGTTCCTTGGACTGTTAAAAGATTGGACCAACTCATCATCAATTTGAATAAAAAAACTCTGAATTATAAAAAGCCAAAAATAAAGGCACTAATAATCCTATAAACTATTTTTAATCTCATAAAAGTTAAAATATCATTAATAATATAAAAATATTTTTATAATTAATATTAAAAAAATACATTCTAAAACACTACCATATATACGAAATACATATAATAATGAATTTCTGAACGTTAATAAAAGAAGTGTAGATGCATAAGTTTGGAGGGCATGGAAATTTTGAGACCACGAACCTTTCTCAAATTGTGGAGAAAAGACACATGCCACAGAAACTTAGATTCTAATCTTATCATTTTAAACGGTGAACGCCAGTCACGAGGAGAAAAATAAAGTAGTGGAGATGAATTTTAACGAAGTTCAGGATGTTTTAGTTCAATTTATTCATTCATGGTCTCTGTTTCCACAGATTTCAGTAGCACAAGGACTGTGTGGCGTATAATCGACAGTGCAGAAATTGGAGCACCTGTGCTAGCAACAATGCATCCCTTTATCTGTTCCCACCACCGTAGTGCTCCAATCCATCTGATTAAACATGGGTGGTTGCCTACAAGGATGACGATGAAGAAAGAGCAGGTACAGTACCTGAGCCGTAGCAGAAACAATACTGATATACTATTTCATTCATGTTGTGGAGTCAGTTGGGGATCTCCCCATGCAGAATCTAGATTTGGAGGTAGAAGAGCGCCTGTGGGGAATGCTAACAGAAGGAGGCGAGCACGTATCAGAGCAACGTCTGCAAAAAACATGGTGACTGTCATCGGTGCCTTTGCTGTCCCTATACTTCTAGTTCTGGTAACAGTGATTGTCTCAATGGTGGTGTCAGAGAAACTTGACCGAGAATTTGAGCAAGAGGTAATTTTATCTACTTTCTGTCCATTTGGGTATTCATGTACTGAATAACTGGCATGTGTTATGGTGTCGTTACCAATGAATTTTGTGGCAACAGTACTCTGTTCCTATAATTCTATCAATGTAAGTCGGCCCTCCCCCATCGAATGGCTTTAATGCACTAGAAAGACAATTGCAGAGTCCTACTTAGTGCGAAACATATCTAGATTACTTTAACTTTTTTCTAATGGTCTAATTTGAAATACCCGACGATTTTGTTTTCTTGGGAAATTTGCAGAGATGGCAATGCTTGTAATAGCTGGTCAGGCATTGGGTTAAATGATTTCAATTTCATTCCGTTTTTGAAAATTTTACAAAATTTTATTTTCAATTAACTACCTTGTGTAATTAGATTACAGATTTTGGAATATTTAGAAAATATAATAGACATAAGTGAAGTCAAACAGTTGAATCTATCCAATTTCCAAAATATTTTAAAATCTGCAATCAAGTGAATCCATCCAATTACCAAAATATTTCAAAATTTGCAATCAAGTTAAAGATGACCTTAACTCCCTTACATACTAGTAAGGTACATAATGTAAAAAGTTAATTTGATTAAATTGTCCAACAGTTAACTGGTGGGAGTTTGCAACAATTACTTCAAATTCTACTTTCAATGCATTTTTTTGTATGATTTCTATCGTAGACTCCCAAAGGGGCATTTCATCTCGCTCAGTAATAAAATGACTCGTTTTTCAAATGCAATACAAACTAAGTTGTATAAATTGTTAAATGCCTTCAAGCTTGGAATTTGATGTGGTTAAGTTTTCTCTTTATTAAAATCAATCACATTATAGCTCTTTTGCCGGGTGAACAGAAAATAAAGAAAGAAAGAAAATTATTTTAACATCTACAAGGCTAAAGATAGTCTATGTGTTAATTTTAGGTATGTTTTATGCTTAGAGCAATTTATTTCAATTTTCACAGTTAGCTCAATATCTTTCCCAGATTAACAATAATATCAACATTAAAGTAAACTGCAGATAGAACATAAACATAAATTGCAGAAGACAAGCCAAGACAAGAGGACACAAGATGTGGCGCTAGCCAAGGACAAACCTCAATGTGGGGAAACCCTTGATCAATTCTTCTTATATGTTCTTCAATAGTTCAGCAGAGAGAGATAGTACATTTACAACATAAGTCAACACTTTGACTTATCTAAAAAAGAACATAGATTATCTCTAAGAAGATGATACATGAGATAGCTCAACTCAGTTGAAGACAAGCTACATCAACTGATTCTCCAAGGTGACTCCTTCACCTATCACTGTGCTGCACCTCGTCATCATGCTGCACCATGTTGCACCCATCATCACTATGCAGGACCTCATGACCATGCTGCACTCATCATATTGCTGCACTTTATGCTGCCACTGCTGTCCCATGTGCCATGGTTGCAGCATGCTGCCACAGCAGTCCCATGTGCCATTTTTGTACCTTGCTACTGTCCAATGAGTTTGCAGCACCATGCTTTTACTGCTGTCCTATTGTAGCCTTTGCTGCCATGTCATAGCTGCTGTCCCAATTGTGCCTTTGCTGCCATGTCATAGCTACTGTCTGATTGTGCCTTTGCTGCCATGTCATAGTTGCTGTCCTATTGTGCCTTTTCTGCCATGTCATAACTGCTGTCCTATTGTAGCCTTTGCTGCCATGTCATAGCTGCTGCCCCAATTATTAGCACTGCCGTCCCTTCAACACTGCTCTTTACTGCTGCTTATATTGTGACTGGTTAGGGCATCTGGTAGACTTGACACACCCATCTATCATTCCACAAACAACCTCTTAAGGACTACGACCCACCTTGGCAAGCTTCTTCCCTAGCAACATTGCCTCCTTAGGATGTGTATTAGCCCCTAATGCAGTCACAACTGTGTGCTTAGGCCTGCAGCCAAGCACAACATCAATCCTGTAACCACTGCCTCCACAGGATGGTGCCCAAAACGGCAGCATATTGCTCCTATTCTCCTCGGCCTGGCTGCTTTCCTTTCCTGCTCTTAACCATACATAGAAACAACGCTAAACTTGCCCTTAACAGATCCGCTGTCACCTACAATTGTTGTTCCTTCCACAACCCTCCACGCCGCTCCTTAAGTTTTCCCACGCTGTCCCTTTGACCCTTCAAAATGCGGCTAAGACTACGCTGTCCATACAGCCCTTTCACACTGTCTAGGGCAGCCTCCTAACCATGGTTCCAAGCTTACACTGTCCATACAACCCTTCCACGCTGTCTAGGGCATAGCGATTAGCGTATAGGTTAGGGCTCCTTCTTGACTGCGTAGAGACCAGCATATAGGTTAGGGCTCCTTCTTGACTGCGTAGAGACCAGTGTATAGGTTAGGGCTCCTTCTTGACTGCGTAGAGACCAGCGTATAGGTCTTCTCTTCTTCCTAACTTGACTGTGTCCTCTTGGTTAGGGTAGACTGCGGCTAGGGCATCCTCCTCCTAGATCTCTCTTCCACTAAAACCTAAAGTGAGTGGAGAGAAATCAAGAGAGAGGTGTGTGTAGAAATGACTATCAAGTCACCTCTTTTTATACTAAATCGTGGAGCACATGTGTGGGTTATTTGGTTGCTGGCCGACCTTGACGAATTGTCTTATAACATAATTAAATTCATAACTCCATGATTACTTATCGGAATCGGATGATCTTTAGATCAATCCTACACCTCTCGATGAGAGGGATCCAAGAAAAATATCAGCTGCCATAAATAAGATGACCCACATGGAGTTTTGCCCTAGTTGCCAATTTTAACACTCCCTCTCAACTAGGGAGAATTCCATCCACTGATCCATCTGTCCAACTGTACTATCTCTGCCATCAATTCCCTGCACTGCTCTGCTAAACCATGAAGAAGACGAATTGATTGATAATGTCTCATACCATTCTCTATTGACCCGAAGTCAGTTCCATATGAAGAGAGTGTGTCATACCACTCTTAGTGATCCCAGATCAGTTCCAAAAGAGTGAGTTACGTCACTCTTACTGACCTGAAGTCAGTTTCATTGATCCTAGGTCAATATCATAAGAGTGTCTCAAACCACTCATACTGATTCCAAATCAATATCACAAGAGAGTGTCTCAAACAACTCATACTGATCCCAGATCAATATCACAAGAGAGTGTCTCAAACCACTCATACTGATCCTAGATCAATGGAGGTCATCCTAGCATAGGGAGTACGGTAGATACAATGATGCATCCATCGATAGTACTACTATGGTCCCTAACCCCATTTCCCTGCTCATTGGCCAGATGAGAGGTACTTCCCATGAGTCCCAGACTGCAAGGTATGATGTCTCGACAGGAGAACCACTCATCCTGTCCCTAAGTCGCCATGGGTTATCACAAGGGAAGGTTGAGCCATTCACCCTGTACACAACGCATCATTAGGGGAGGGCGAGTCGCCCTATGGTCGCTTGTTGCTCCAAGAAGTACCCCAAGCCCCCCGGAGCTCCTAGAGCTCAATGCATGCATCATGCAGGACCCTCATAAGAAGGTCTCTCAACAGCTCCAGGTCGTTCGGGTAAGTTACAAATTTGACCTTTCCCCGGGGCTACGACAACATGTATGCGACCTGTACATCAGTCTCAATGCGATGGAGCCTCCTCGCTCATCGATGTACTGTATCCCAGATAAGGTAGTATCTGATGTCTATATGCTGGAGCAATCATAAAATACGGGATTCCTCAACAATCGAATTCCCTCCTTGGTTGACACAGAATATCATGATGGTATCCATCATGTGTACAAACATCTCACTGAAGAGCTTCTGCAACTAGGCAACTTCACATGAGGTCATACTCGTAACTATGTATTCGGTCTCAGTGGTGCTCAAAGCAACCGTCCTCTGCTTCCTCCTCATCCAGGATATTGAGCAGAACCAAAAGAGAATCAACACTTAGAAGTGCTCTTGAGATCCTCCACACTGCTTGCCCAACCAACATTCGAATAATCAAGTAGCTTCATATTTCCAGCAGTGTATCTCAATCTATGATAGATTGTGCCCTGAAGATATCTTAGAAGATCCTTGGCATCAATCTAGCGAGGCTCAACCAAATATGAGCCCAACATGCTAATTGCAAAACATATATCCGGACAAGAGTTCACCAAGAACATCAATGCTAGTATGAGTTTGTGAAACTTAGAGGCATTTCCCAAAACAGGTTTGGTATCCTTACCACATAACCTCTGAAAGTTAAGATCCATTGAGGTAGTCGCGGGCTTGCACCATTCCACATCCGGAATTCAAATCCCTCTTACTTCTGCAAATGAGAGGGTCTGCATGTGTCAGAAATATGTCGTTCTCAGAAGGTGCCAGTATGAGAGGTCTATCATCCACAACCTTCGAGCAATGGTTTGGATCGTCTTCACTCCGAGTGAATCTCAACTTCATCAGACAACTATCAATCCCCTCATACTAAGCTCGGGGTGTTTTGCTTCAAGCCATAGAGGGCTTTCTTCCACCTGCATACATGAGATTCTCGATCATGAATCTCAAACCCCTCGGGTTGTTCCAAACCTGTGGACCTGCTACATGAGGGGAATGGTCCCCTTGTAAGATTTTCCTTCGGTACATCTTAGACATGTACCTTCATGCTCTTCTTGAATTCAGGCATCCCTGTCACCATTTGACTCACATCGGGTAGGGCCCCATAAGTAGACCTCCGGCGCTATAGATGAGATATGTCAATTGACATGATCCCCAATGGACCATCCTGCAACTTTGATACAAATTGCCAACCCTGAACCCATGAGTAAAAGCATCTTTGAAAATTCTATTTTCAAACACGTACCTTTCCATTGATGAATGCCATCCTGAAACCTTTGGCTTCCATTGCCGAAATGGACACCAGGTTCTTCTTGTGATCAGGTACATAAAGAGATTCTCGTAAATGAATTGAGTTACCCTCATTCAGTTGAGGGGTAACATTCCCTACACCCTTTCCGGGATAGGTGGCATTGACTCCAAGTATAATCCCACGATTGTTTCCATCTCTACCAAATTAGAGAGAGCTCCCTTCTATCTGATGAAGTGCCTTGAAGCACTACAATCAATAAGCTAGATTCCCAAAGAGTCTGAAGGAGAGGGCCAATACAAGATAACGCTTCTTTATCTTATCAGAAACAACATTTGATTCTTCATACTTGGGGTTCCTTGCTTTCTTGAAGAGTCAGCCGTTTCCTTGATGACCTGCATTACCTGTCATTCCTCTGATCATTGAAGATGTCCCTGGAATGATTGTTATTGTCATTAAGTGACGTGTCGCTGCCATTCAGACACTCCTTTGCATAATGACTGAACTTATTACAAACAAGGCATCTGCCTTTCCTTCCACCCTTAGATCTGTACTTCCCATCGAAGTGATCTTTAGGTAGGCCATCAGGAGCTTCCGCTGCGCCATTCTAATAATATTCTCTGCTTTGATTTCACCCACGGTGAATTTAAAGAGGGATGAGGAATCCATTGATCCTTTTTTCCTTTCCCAATAGTCTTCGGTGATTGCTCTTTCACTCTTGCTTGGGCTTTGTCTTCACCTCAGCTCTGATACCATGTTAATTTTAGGTATGTTCTATGCTTAGAGCAATTTATTTCAATTTTCACAGTTAGCTCAATATCTTTTCTAGATTAGCAATCACATCAGCATTGAAGTAAACCGCAGATAAAACATAAACATAAATCGCAGAAGACAAGCCAAGAGGACACAAGATGTGGCGCTAGCCAGGGACAAACCCCAATGTGGGGAAACCCTTGATCAATTCTTCTTATATGTTCTTTAATAGTTCAATAGAGAGAGAGAGATATTACATCTATGTTGCAGGAAACGTGGGGGGGGAGGTCCGTTTCCGGCTGGAAAACTGGGACGAAACGCGGCAACGCGTTTGGTACGGCCGTGAAACGCGTTCCTGGCCGTACCACCACGTTTCCCGAAATGGAAACGTGGCCAGTACAGCCGGAAACGCGTTTCACGGCCGTACAACCCACGTTTCCAAAAAATCTTTTGTTTTGTTTTGTTTTGTTTTTTTGTTTTTTTTTTTTTTAAATTTGTTTTTTAATTGTTTTTAGGTTATAAATGTGATGTAATTTTTTTTTTGTAAACTGTGGAGGGACCTTTCTTTTTCTATTACTGTGGATCAAAAACCATTACATATTCGTAGTGGCCTCAACCTGCCCCGAAGGGAAACCGGGTTTATTGGGCACCTTAGGTTCTTTACAGCCATCCAAAAATAGAAATTCTTAAGCCTTCTTGTCCATGCTAGATAAACTAAACATTCATAAAGACTGCTAATTTTCCTTATCTGCATTCTAAACTTATCAAAAAAAGCTTTAGTGCCTAATCTATTATCTACTATCTTCATAGAAACAAAATTAATACATATCTTCCATTACTGAGCCTCCATTCCTGTTTGCTGCTCCATTTCTTTCTTGATGTCTGGGTGGCATTGCTTTATCTGCTGCTGTATTTCATCCATCTTCTTGTCCTGCATTAACAGAGTAATCTGGATATTCCCAAGTTCTTTCTTTAGATTTGGTATTCCTTGAGACAGTTCAGCCATTTCCATAGCTACTTGCTCCATTGCCTTAGCGAGCAGTCTCTTCATGACCCAATAAACATGCAGCGCCTGTTTATATAGAGTCATGCGGCCTCTCATGTTTCCTGGATCCGAGAGAAGGTAAACCCAATCTTCCATCTCAGAATCAGATTGTCCCTCAGTTGCCTCCTCCTCCATTTGCTGGATTATCCTTCTAACGTCTTTGTTGGTGTTCTCATAATAAGCTCTTTCTGCATACTGAATCTTCTTCCCCACAGCTCTTCTGGTTTTTCCAAGAAATGTTGCTGCCTGCTCTTCTCTGTAGTCTCCTGCTCTTCCCCTGCCCCTTCCACGCTGTCCCCGATGTCCTCCCCTGCCTCTTCTACTCCTGTAGTTTCCTCTCTCTCCTCGATTTCTCGTGCCCAAAGCGCTGCCAATTTCTCGGGCTCCCCTTCGCTCGTGGCCCTGCCATTCCTCATCCTCCCGGTTCTCTTGGCTATCCTCTGTCTCGTGCTCCGCACTCTTTCCTCTTTTTGCTCGAGCCTGCTCTCCTTTTTCCTCATCCGAGTCATACATCTCTATATCATCCTCTGAGTCATCCGGAACCAGTACAGTTTCCTCAGCCACCTCTTCGTTCGCCACTCCTTTTCCCTTGTTTCCCCAGCTGCTTCGTTCCCTGGTGGCTTCAGTCTCCTTGTTCCTCGCTCTCCTTCTGGTCGCCATTCTCCCCTTAGTCTCTGCTCTGGTTTCGCTGTCTTCCCTTACGCCTGGCTCGCTCCCTCACCACCCTTCTCCTTTTCCAAACCTCACGCTCTTCCCTTCGCCTCTGCCTTCCTTCGTGCCGCTCTCCTTCTTTATTATTTCTCTCCCTCCGATTTCCTCTTGCTGTCTTTGCTTGCCCGCCTTGCCACCTGTTAATTCGTTTGCTGTCTACGTCCCTTCACACCTCCTTCGTACCTGCATACTCGCCTACGTTATCTGACGCTCTGTCATCTCCGCCTCCCTTCATCACCAATCCGTCATTGATCCACCTTGATGCGTGATTCTGCTTGGTTGTCCTGCTACCCCTTCTTATCATTACCTGGCCCTCCACAATCCTGTACTCCCTTCGCGTCTGCCTTGTATTAATTGCTCTGTGCACCGCCAAAATCACCCCGATCGGGGGATAAATGTGATGTAAATTTAATCTTAATGTTTAAATGTAATAAATTACAATGTATCATTAATGCTTTATGATTGCACATATATATAATAATCTTTAAATATATTTAATAATATACATGTATATATATAATATATAATATATATATATATATATATATAAATATATATATATTTATAATATATATATAAATATAAATATATATATATATATATTTGCGTTTCCCCTTTTCCAAAATTTGGGGAGGTCGCGTTTCGTATCGCTTCCCGTTTCGGAAACTCGTTTCCGTTTCCCCGTTTCGTGCAACTTAGTATTACATTTACAACAGAAGTCAACACTTTGACTTATCTAAATAAGAGCATAGATCATCTCTAAGAAGATGATACATGAGATAGCTGAACTCAGTTAAAGACATGCTGCTTCAACTGATTCTCCAAGGTGACTCCTTCACCTATCACTGTGTTGCACCTCACTGTGCTACACCATGCTGCACCCATCATCACTATGCTGGACCTCATGACCATGTTGCACTCATCATACTGCTGCACCTTATGCTGCCACCGTTGTCCCATGGGCCATGGGTGCACCATGCTGCCACAACAGTTCCATGTGCCATTGCTGTACCTTGCTACTATCCAATGAGTTTGCAACACCATGCGTTTACTGCTGTCCTATTGTAGCCTTTGCTGCCATGTCATAGCTGCTGTCCTATTGTGCCTCTGCTGCCATGTCATAGCTGCTGTCCTATTGTAGCCTTTGCTGCCATGGCCCATGTCATAGTTGTTGTCCCAATTACTAGCACTGTTGTCCCTTCAACACTTCTCTTTACTGTTGCTTACATTGTGACTGGTTAGGGCATCTGGTAGACCTTACACACCCATCTATCAATCCACAAACAGCCCCTTAAGGACTACGACCCACCTTGGCAAGCTTCTTCCCTGGCAACGTTGACTCCTTAGGATGTGTGTCAACCCCCAATGCAGTCACAATTGTGTGCTTAGGCCTGTAGCCAAGCATAACATCAATCTTGTAGTTCCTGCCTCCACAGAATGGTGCCCAAAACAGCAGCATATTGCTCCTATTCTCCTCTGCTTGGCTGCTTGCCTTTCTTGCTCTTAACCATACCTAGAAGCAGCCCTAAACTTGCCCTTAACAGATCCGCTATCACCTACAGTTGTTGTTCCTACCACAGCCCTCCACGCTGCTCCTTATGCTTCCCCGCTGTCCCTTTGACCCTTCAAATTGGGGCTAAGACTATGCTGTCCGTACAACCCTTTCACATTGCCTAGGGCAGCCTCCTAACCACGGTTCCAAGCCTACGCTGTCCATACAGCCCTTCCATGCTGTCTAGGGCATAGATTCCAGCATATAGGACTATAGGCTTCCTTCTAGACTACATAGAGACCAGTGTATAGGTTAGGGCTCCTTCTTGATTGCATAGAGACCAACGTATAGGTCTTCTCTTCTTCCTAATTTCACTGTGTCCTCTTGGTTAGGGCAGACTGCGGCTAGGGCATCCTCCTCCTAGATCTCTCTTCCACTAAAACCCAAAGTGAGTGGAGAGAAATCAAGAGAGAGGTGTGTGTAGAAATGACTATCAAGTCACCTCTTTTTATACTAAATCGTGGAGCACATGTGTGGGTTATTTGGTTGCTAGCCGACCTTGACGAATTGTCTTATAACTTAATTAAATTCATAACTCCATGAATTCTTATCGGAATCGGATGATCTTTAGATTAATCCTACATCTCTCGATGAGAGGGATCCAAGAAAAATATCAGCTGCCATAAATAAGATGACCCACGTGGAGTTTGACCCTAGTTTCCAATTTTAACACTATGGGACGGATTGCTTCTTCATCTGGTTGATGTATTCAGCCCTTTTCCTGTGAAGCCTTACAATAAACTCTCACAGCTTTTCGACAAACCCTTCTAAATAGATTATCCCAAGAGCTAGCTGCAATAATATCTGCATAACTTTCTCTGTTGTCTTTGAAGCAATGTGGAAAAAGTCGAAGTCGGGATTAAATCGGCAAGGGTCCAAAAGTTGAAAAAGTCGTTAAAGTCTGGAGTTTTTCGAAAAAGTCGGCAAAAAGTCGGTAAAATTAAACGGCCAGCCAAAAAAATCAAAAAATCGGGATTTAATCGGCCAGCCAAAAAAATCAAAAAATCGGGATTTAAGCGGGATTTATTCCCGACTTTTTCCACACTGCTTTGAAGACCTCACAATCTAAAATAAAAATTCATATTGACACAATTGATTAAACAAAGGCATATGGAAATTCATGTCTTGAATTGATTCATACTAGAGAAGGAAAACAATATAAACTTCTTGAATTGACTCATACCAAAGAAGAAAAACCATAAACTTTTAAGATTCAAAAGATATGACTGACTATTCCTACAATTATGAACAATCTCAAGATCCAATTATACAAAAGTTACTACAGAACAAAACAAACTTTGAAAGTGTGACCAAGACTGAATGGGGCAATTCAATCATCTGATGCGGAGTTCAAACTGTGAATGCAATGAGGAATTCCCAAGACTATTCCTTTGCTTCGAAGATAGCCTCACCTTTAGCAATTATAATCTATTTTGAGAGCTTCTTTAACATATCAATCTGTCAAGTTTTATCATCAAAAGGTATCCCCAGCATAATGGTTAAAACTTTCTTTGTGCCACTTCATAATATCTTCTCCCTTTGACTATATGACATTGCAACAATACATTGGGCTTTCCTTTGCTGCAAAATGCTTTAACTGTCTAACCTTATGACATTTTAATTTTTATTGGTTCATTAATTATTAGTGTTCAGTCTTGATCTCTGCAATCAATTACATGTCCGATGCCTTCACATTCAAATTTCCCACCTAAAATGCTGCATCTCTACCCCTTTTATAATTAAGATTTTTGCTTCTCAAATACTTGAAATCTTTATTTAATGGTAACCATGATTTCACTTTAGATTTTGACTACTTTTATAATACCAACAATTGTATTCTCGTTACATTTTGTTTACAAAGGCATGAAATGTATCTCAATATTTCAAAAATTTTCAAGCCCACGCTTCCTTTGGAAGTTTGTTTCCTTTAGGGTTTTGGGTACATTGCCTCTCCTTGTTGGGTTTTTAAAAATGCTAGCTCACTGTTGGTAGATTGGTTGTCTGTTTTCTGTGTAGATTCAATTGCTCTAGTCAGATTATGCCACAATTCTGCAGTTGGATATATTTTAGCGAACTATTTGATATTGGCTATGCAGACAGTCCTAAACAAATTGGTTGTACCTTCAAAATTTGGTAAAATATGAAAGATATTGACTCTTTAATGAAGCACCATATGAGGAGAAAATTATAAAATCAGCCATGATTT
The DNA here is from genome assembly GCA_000404065.3 of Pinus taeda. Classification (NCBI taxonomy): domain Eukaryota; kingdom Viridiplantae; phylum Streptophyta; class Pinopsida; order Pinales; family Pinaceae; genus Pinus; species Pinus taeda. The sequence continues at coordinate 2,416 of APFE030104751.1, read as the reverse complement.
CGCTATTCCTGTTCTAAATTCAACTTCAATATATGGTGGGTATGGATTTACACTACATGAGGCTTATCGAGGACTTATCTAAGAATGGTGGGCATCTAACATATCTCCTACATGGACTTATTTTATTGGACATCAATCTGAGATAGCTTTTAGCAGGTAAAAGCATTGTGTCTCCACCATTCCTTGCTTTTGGATTTGAATATGCCTTTTACTGTTCCAACTGATGAATTGTGGAATGAACGTTTATACTCAAGTAGAGAGGGAGAACCATTGCATCTGAGGGAAAAATGGTTGATGAGCCTCAAAAAGAAAAAGAACTATTGCTGGTGTTCGTGTTACAGAAATTTGGGAAGATTATTCACCTGGATGTTAACATAGATGGTTGCTTGGAACATCTTCAACTATAAAACAACAAATTAAAAGTCCTTAGATGGCTGGCAACAGAGATGGGAGTAGGCAGATCAAGTGGAAGGGTTGGCTTGGTTTCGGAATAATAATGTGAAATTTGATAAATTCACAAGGATCTAGGAAATGACTACGTGTGGGATGCATTATCATTTGTCACAATCTGCCTGTATTATAGAACCATAATTAATAATGTATTGAAAGATAAAAAATTTGGGAGAGCCCTGCCCTCTATAAGGGCCATTGTACATTTATTGTAACCTTTCTTAATTTTCAAAGAATTAATACTATTGCGGTCTGCACTGTCACTTCATGGCCTTTTCCTTTCGTTTTCATGTGGTTGTCTGTTATCGATATGCGTTTCAACAAGGAGTAGTACTGTTACTACATATATTGCACTGGGGCTTGTATAGTAGGATTTGAGGATCATATGGCAGTTTCAGAGCATGATACATGAGCCTATTTCAAAGCGTGACCATTAGTAGTCATATACTAGTAATACTCACCCGGTTCTTGCAAGTAGCTTCCAAGTGACATACTATGGACGCACAGACCTTCCCATGCACAACCCTTATGTTGATTGAGAAATCCCAAGATTTTATAGTAACTCACTACTATGGTGGGTCTTGGGGTGTTCTTGAGGTGCAAAGTGTTCGATTCATGCCCTTGTCAACATTTGTGATGGTGTATTTCAGTATTTTCAGCATGTGGATGACCCCCATGGTGGTGTTTTGGTTAGGAGGTTGTGTCACATCACCCTAGTCACAATTTTGTACTCTAGTGACATATTACTTTGGTGATGGAGACTTATTTGATTCATATTTGAACATTTTAGTAGAAATGGCATGCATTTTTGATTATTGAGATCAATGGCCATGGTCTACTAAGGTTTTACTATGGTTTTTAGGATTAATTATTTAGATAATCTTATGATCTACTCCTAACATGGGTGCTCAAGTGTTTGTGGTCATGTTTTCACTAGGATAACAACTTGTTATCATGACCTTGTTGGTATAAGTGGGACACACCTCTTTTGGCACACATGTTGAGCTGTTAGAGAGTTTGACCAGCAAGTTTGACTTGGAAATTGAGCTACATTGCAAAAATAGCAATTTGACTAGTTGTTACAGTCATGATGGGATAACAAATAACACATGGCAGCCTCTACTATGCTCCTTCTGGGATCCATGACACTTGGATGCTCACATATGACAAAGAGATTGTAATTAGCTATTTGTGGAAGAACTCGACCTCTAGAGAGAGACTAAGATCTCTCATGAACTATTTAACCCACTCATTTACCTGTTAGAAATTAGATCTTATGTCTATGTGGCACCAACATAAATATTTTAATCATTTCTCTCTAGTTCATTGGAACTTGTTGCTATTTTATTTCAAGATGTCTTGGCTCTTCTCCTATGTGAAGCAACCCCCTCTCGTTTGTAATGGTTGTTGAAGGGATGAGTATTTAAGTTCTTGGTATAGTTTGAATTTGTAATTTTTTCTTGAAGAGCAAATGGATGGTTTGACAAGGTTCCCTAGAGGATGAGGATGCTATCTCTTTCATAAAGCTCATACATGCTGGTTATTTCTTATTCAATGATTATGAGGCAATGAGATTCGGGTAATATTGTTCTATCTACAAGAATTTGTCATTTGAAGTGATTACTGATGATGCATTTATCTGTATGTATGGTGATAGATACATTTTGTCATTTCATGATAGATTCAAACACTCATAATCTATGATCTTGTCTACATTAGCAAGTTTTGTTGTAAGAACTTTATGGTTATCTCAAAGAAATAAGGACGGGTTATTTCAGCTTGTAATCTACAGGTAAAATCACCATTATTCTCTTAGTAGAGTGACGTCCTTCAAGGATTTATTAGACCCCAGTTGCCCAAGTGAAGTTTTCAGTTTCTCCTTATTTCTCCCATGTAGTTAAATGCCCTTTCCCATAACCATACATTCAACAAGCTGAAAAAATAAATTTGCTGAAAACACAAATTC
>APFE030104746.1:0-16793 GCA_000404065.3 Pinus taeda | reverse complement strand
TGTAGTGTTAGCCTTCCTTGCTTTCCATTTCTATTTTCTTTTCTCCTTATTCTTTCTTGCAATGGGTTGGGATGATCCCCCAACTTTTGGACTTCCATTCTTTCCTCTAGCTTCTAGATGAGTAGCTTGTACAGATACCTCATCTATACTAGTGGGATTAAACATGAGGATAGTGTGCCTCATGTAGCTATGAAGACCACTAATGTACTTCAACGGAGTCTCAGGTGAGTCTAATGAGATTCCTAGAATCAATTCTCTCTTTCTAAATTCTTGAGTGTATCCCTGTACACTTTTCCCTTTCAACTGTCAAAGAGTTTGCCATCTCATCATGGCTTGCTGCATGTAGGCAAATGGATAGAACTGCATTTTGATTGCAGAAACAAATTCACTCTAGACAGAGATAGTCTTACCATGTCTTTTAGTATCAGCTTGGGGTCCTGCCTTCCCACCAAACCAATGCAGTGCCTCCAAGGCGTAGGCTTGCCAGCTGAATCTTTCTCTTGTCTGAATCGATATTCTGCACTCTGCAAAAAAAATCAATTTGTCTAATCCAATTATCCAGCTTTTCTGTATTCAACTCTCCATCATATATAGGTAAATCAAATTTAACATCCAGTTTAATCAAAGATGCCTTCTTTTTTTGTTCAGGGTTATTAGGAGGTGGGAGAAATCTTTCTTCTTTCCCCTTGCCTTTTGAGTGGTCATGGAAGTGAGACTCATCTTCTCCTTTATCTTGTTTGGAGTCTGATGAATCTTCATCTTTGTGTTTTATAAAATATCTATACATTTCCTCTACCATGGACTTTATGGCTAGGAAACTATCTATGAATTGATGGTCTGGCCCCATAGAACCTTCCTCTGACATTGTCTTCTGAGGATAGACTCTCCCAATTTCAGGATTAGTTTTGACCAACTCTCCTTCTCCTTAATTTGAGCTTTGATCTAGTTAGCATTCAATAGCTAAACCCAACACAAGCTTGTCTAACCTTAACAGCCTTGAGCTCTGATACCACTTGATTTGAAAATCGCTCGTGAGTGATCTCAGTTAAATAATTAATGAATGAAGGTATTACAGACTCATGTGCTGGTGTGTGTGTCTATGTTATTTTAGGCAATGAATTGATCAGATTGCAAAATACAAAGACATTGGAAAATGGAAAACAGTAAGGGAAACACAGTAAGCAAATACAAGAACACAACACATTAATAAGGAGTTCACCCTATTCTCCAGGGCTACGTCTTTGGTCTAGATTTCAGTAGTGGCCTTCTTTTATTCTGTCTTTAATGCAGAGATTTACAATGAGGAGCTCAACTTGAGTCTCCTGAAACAGATAATGCTTGGTAGGGTGGTTCTTGGATTCCCCAAGCCACTAGAGTGCATAGACTCTTTCCTTACCAAGTCTCGACCTCTCTGGTCTTTAATGGGATGAGTCCAATGTGGTGCTCAATTCCCGATAGATGTCCTCACAGGGATTGCTTGAGCCTCTCAAGCCTTCTGTCTGCTCGATGCTGCCTTACGCTGTAGGTCAGCTCGGCTCTCTGTTTCTTTTCTACTTACTTTACTATCTCTCTCATATTTTTTCCCACTGTTCTCTTCTCTGATTCTTCCTTGTTCTGTTTTCTGTCTGTTCATGGCTTAAAGCCAATCTGTTCTTGACTATTCACTTCCTCTTCTTCCCCTTCGGATCGCCTGTTGTTTTTCATTTGGAGTTCCTTGCCTCTGCGTCATCACCAATGTCCCACAGGGAAGTGGCCACTTATCCTCTCATGAACTGCGCCAACTCTTCTTCAACGGTTTGGTATTTCGATTACGCTGTGTAATAATTCATCCACCAACTCAGCGGTCAAATCAGACTTCAGACTTTTATATGATGTGGCTTAATTCCCCCATCAAATCCGGTTTCCCATCAGGCGCAACCTCCGCCGTCAGATCTGGAGCCCCAGATCCTATGGTGTTCGCTCATATCATGCGGTTGACTTTCTCAAACATTAGCCCATGATGAGAGGCGGTTTTCTCTCTCATCTGCCGGACACACATCGTGCAATGTATGGAATCGCTCGTTTTCTGCCAAATTCGCTTACCGCCCAATATGCCTTCGATTTTCTACTAGTTTTGGAGCGCGAGGCCCACCTTTTGCTTTAGCGCTTTCCTTACGGTCTCCCGACTTCCCATGCAACTGAGCGCTTGGGGCCTTTCCTTCTTGAGGGATTTTTCCCGTGATTACTGTTTCCGATCCAGACTTCCTAACTGCCAGTTTTCATCCTGCGTGGTCTCCATGGGCCTTAGTTAGCGCACTTTGGCCGAGGTCCTCGTTGTTCCTTGTTGGCTACAAACTACCATTGTCTAGAGGTCTTCCTGATAGCTCTTTGTTCATAAATTTTTGAAGTCTGTCTGATTTGATACAGTCATAGCACTTTTCTCATTTTCATGGATCCATTTCGAATCACAAACGAAAATTACCAATTAAATGAAACATTTTGGAAGCATTTCTACAAAGAAATACATTCCCAATATGATAATCATAACCTACTACTATAGATTGCATGCAACCCACTAAATATGAATTTTTCACGCTTTTATTCATTATCGAATATCTATTCCTTTTCTCCAAAGAAAACTTGAAATCATATGTTTCAAGAAATCCTTTTGACAACATTCACTTGAAATCAGATCACCAGTGGAACTTGTACTTATGAGATATTTTGTCCTAAACCTTGTATAACCGGAATATTTTGGATAGATATGAAAAGGTCTACTCCTATTCCTAGATACAATATTTTCTTGCAACATCTCCATCATTTCATTATTATTTGTAGAAGAATTTTCATCATCATTAGGAGGAATATTATCCTCACTATGATCATTTTGAACATAGTTAGAAAATTCATCACCATCATTTCTTAGAAAATATTCATTACCATCCGCACCTAAAGAAAGTTATTCACTACCAACATTTATGCTTCTGAAATCCTGACTCGGATGAAATTCTTCACCATCTTCATCTATGCTTTTGAAATCCTCCCTTAGAGGATTCAATTTGTCATCACCATGAGTGCCTATGAAATGCTCACTTAGAGAAAATGCATTATTCACATATGTGCCTCTAAAATTATCATTTGTAAGAAACTCTTCATCCTCTGCTTCATAATAGGTGCTCGCATAATCCATAGGATTAGGACTAAGTGGAAAATAGAACTATCTATTCATAGTCAAATTATCATTTGTAGGAAATTCTTCATCCTCCCCTTCATCAGTGGTGGGCTCATAATCCTTAGGATTAGGACTAAATGGAACTTTGAATTTATATTTAATGGAAATTCTTCATCCTCCTCTTTGTCAATAGTGCTCTCATAATCCTTAGGATTAGGACTACATGGAAAATTTGACTATGGAAATTCTTCATCCCCCCCTTCATCATTGGTGGTCTCATAATCCTTAAGATTAGGACTAAGTTGAAAATTTGACTCTCATTTTACTAGAAATTCTTTATCCTGCCCTTTGTCAGTGGTGCTCTCATAATCTTTAGGATTAGCCCTAAGTTAAAAATTGACTCTCTATTCATAGGAAATTCTTTTTGCTACCCTTCATCAATGCTGCTCTCATCATCCTTAGGATTAATACCAAGTGGAAAATTTGTCTCTCTATTCATAGTGAAAGAATTCTTGTTATATTCATCAAAATGAATATAGTTGTTGCATGACGAAGATGTTGATGCTACAGAAAGAAAAACTTCACTATGAGAAGAATCAATGACCTTCAACCAGAAGATGTCGAATAATACAAATGCACTCTCTCCCAATGACAATTTATAGCTTAGATATTGAAAATTTCCCCTAAAGTTTCCCCCTAAAACTTTTTACCGAAAATTTTCCCTCCAAAGTTTCCCCCTAAAAGCTTTTGCCGAAAATTTTCCCTCCAAATATTTCTTTTGAAATATTTCCCTCCAAAATTTTTGTCTAAAATTTACTTGAAAACATGTTACTAATCTTTTGGCCTTGAAAACTTTCACCCTACTTTCTATTCAAAATATCCACAGAAATTTTCTTTTAATGCATTCCTTCGAAATTAAAATAATTTTTTTATTTAAATTATTTAACATTGGCTACATAACTAAATTTAATTTTTATAATTAATATTTTAATTTTTATCCCACAGTGGATAAAAATTAATCTAAACCTATAATATTAACTATCTATTATATATATATATATATATATATATATTATATATATATATATATATATATATATATTTTAATTTTAACTTTATTCCCACATTCAAAAAACGCTAAAGCAAACCCATAATTTTTGCTATATAATAATATTCATTGTTTCTATTTGTCACATCACATCAAGTCTTCTAGGTGTTGTTAAAATGTTTGAAACAATTTTGCAAAGGAGTTGCATTGTCATCGATAACGTATTCAATGAGAGTTTTTCACATTTGAAAGGTTAGTTTCTTTCTATTTTGATTATTTAAAGAGGAATTTGGAGAAAGTTTGTTGTTTTATGGTCTTTATGCTCCATTTTTTTGTTTTTTTGTTTTTTTTTTTCTTTTTTTTTCGAAGTCTTTTTTTCACTATCATATTTTACAAGAAAAACCACATTTAAAAAAAAACACACACACACACACACATACATATTTTTATATTTTTTTTAGTGAAGAAGACGAAAAAAACTCAAATTTGTAGGATTTTTGGGAGAATTTATATTTTTTAGGGCTTTAAAATGAAAAAACAAGCGTTAAGTTTTTTTTTTATTTTTTTTTAATTTACCTTGGGGGTCATTTCAATTCCTACCAAAAAAAAAAAAAAAAAAAAAACATAAATTATTCCATTGATTGATTTTTTTTTTTCAAAAATTCCAAACAAAAACAATAATTAATTTTTTTTAAACAATAAAACTATTGTTTATAAAATATATATATATATATATATATATATATTATATATATATATATATTTATTAATATATATATATATATATATATAATATATATAAATATTTAAACCTTAGTTTTTTTTTTTAAAATTGAGGTCGAAAACCTGTGAGCAGGCCCGCCCCATGGGCCTTTAGCCCTTGACCTAGCGTGGGGTCGAAGGCCCATGGGCGGGTCTGTTGGGCTAGTGCAGGCTCGTCGGTAGGTCTTCAACCCTCCACTGGGTTGAGGGACTAGAATCGACCCCTTGGCTCAACGGAGGGACGAAGGCCCATGGGCGGCCATGTGCACCTTTGTCCCCCTGCTAGACTAAGGGATTGATTCCCAAAATTGACCCCTCAACCCAATGAGGGGCTGAAGGCCCATGGGCAGGTCTGTCAGGACTGTGCATTCCCACCCAACAACCTTCCACCCCCAGCCGAAGGTCCATGGGTGGGTCTGCATGAGCCTTCTGCTCCAGCCATGGGCAGGCCTGTCTGCAAGCCTTCAACCCCCAATTAAAAACAATAAAAATTTTATTTATATATTTAAATTTTTTAATTTATGTATTTGTTAAAAAATATTTTATTATAATGTTTAAAAAAAAAAATAACTTTTAACTTATTTTTATTTATACATTTATATTTTTTTAAATAAAATTGTATTGTTAATTTTTTTTTAATTGTTTAATTAATATATGTGTTTTTTTATTAATATATATATATATAGATATATATATAGCATCAAAGAAAGTTTATGTGAATGTCTCTAGAACAAAGACAACAATTCCATCATCTAAAGTTGTAGTTGGACACTTTATGTATACTGTTGAACATACCCGAACTAAGAAACATTGTAAAAGTCAAGCCACTGACCCATCAAGTACATTCAAGGTTACTTATGGATGGAGAAATTCACGAGAAGTAAATAAAACAAAATTTACATGAAAAGTTAAAGATATTGAAAGTGATGATAATACACATATCTATCTATATTGTGGTATGACTAAATTTTTTGAACCATATGAGGTGATGGTCAAAGTATGAGACATATGTTTGGTGCCGAATGTAGACATTATTTCTATTCTTGCAAAATTTCCCAAGGCACATGAAAAATTTGTGAAGTATGACACATTAGAAGAATCTACACAGTTGTGTGAAGAAATCGCAACCAACATTTCAAATAACATTGTAAATATGATTATTTATATTTATGTGTTATGCATTATTGTAAGGATCATTAAATTTTTTATAAATTATTGATCATTAACATATTGTATTTTATTTGATAGGATTCACTCAGAGTCTTTCAATGCTGTTGAAGGGTATTTATTATCTAGAGCCAAATATTATGAATGTGATCAGCAGTTTCCATACAGAGAGAGAAGAAGAAAGGAGAAGGAAGCAAAGAGAAATAATTCATGGCACCGCAATAATACATACAGGGGATCATCAAAGACTCCCTAAGGTGGGTCAATCTAGCAAAGCTAAACATGTTTCTTTCGAAGATGTGGAAACTGAAGTTGAAGTTGAAAAATATGTTACCATTAGTGAGCAGGAGATTAGAAATTTTGTTCAAAATGAAAAGAAATAAAACACCAAAGAGAAAAATGGCCATGAATGTCTCTCTTCCACTTAACGATGAGGATATTATTTATGTAGAAGAAGATATGTTAATTGGTAAGAAGACGAAATCAAAAGTTGGTCAATCTGTTAAATTCATGGGCAACAGTGAAGATCAAAGTGAAAGTTCTAAAGGTAGCAAAGAAATCATAACACCAGGTGTTGATTTAGAGGATAAAATTATTAAAACAAAACAAAATTTCATTCGAGATCACTTGATGAAGAATAAATTAATTAAAGCATTTCAGCGTAATTTCATCCAATTATATAGGCCAATTGAAGGACAATCTCAATATCAAATTAGAAAGGCACATCACCTACATGTCCATAATTTGAAAACACTGTTCAGGTACAATCCATATGCACATGTGGTGGATTATGTGGCTCTTGTTGATCTCAATCAGGTTCCCAAAAAAGAAGCATTTGATAGGACATGATGTTTTGAATACAAATATTATGTAATTGGAGGGAACCATTCAACAGAGGCCAAAAGACAATTGTTCGAGGAATATCCCAATAATTCTCTTTTTGAAACAGTGAAATGCATCATTTATGCTGCTTTAATGGAAAGAGAGGCAAAGATATTGACATAGGATCATAATGCAAGTAATGAGTATAGAATGTTTATGACTTTTATCTAAAGGGTCAAATTTATTAATAATGAATTTGTAGAAAAATGTGGTGGGGATAAGATAAAAGTCAATTTTTTAGAAGGAATGTTGTATGGAAACAAGTTATCAAGTTGAGGATAAAATCAATTCAAAAGGTGGAAAATTAAATTCAAATTTATTCAAAGGAAAGGATAACATTTTCCAGTTGGCATTTAGTATTGGGGAGATATGGGAATTGATTAATGAGATTTTTGACATGTGGGAGAATATTTCCATAAAAAATTAGAAGGTTAAAAGGTCTAAGCCCATAATATGTACCAACAGTAAGACAAGTCCTAAAATGAACCAACTTTTAGAATATATGACTATCACACCTTGGATAACATTGCAAGGAGTGAAGGATGACAAACTGGTCAAATCAATACTATATCATGTGAAGTCAGGTGAATTTTCATTGCACGAAATGTGCTTGAAATTTCAAAAGTATGTTCGTTGAATTATTTTTATTTTTTCTTGGATTATGTTAGTGTCAATATCTTCATCCCTCCATCAGAGATCAAATCCTCTTGTTGCATTTCATATTAGGTGTCCCGCCCAATCATCTGCATTCCATTAGGCGCATGGATCATCTAACAAGAGTGGCTTTCCTATAGTTTCCCTCATGTCATTTACCTGCTGGTTTATCTTTGTTCATCAAAAAGCATATACAGTCTTCTTTTTGTCTTAAAGGTTGCAAAAGCCTTTTTAGGGTTTCATTGTCATTTAGGTCTAGGGTTTCATTACGGTTTCATCAAAAAGTGTTTCAAAGTGTCCAATAACAACCAACAGGCACATGAGGAGGTTCCAGCATCAATAAAATTCATCATCAAGTGCTCAGAGATGTGTCTTTCCTCAAAACTCTATTTTGAGGAAAAACAAAGTATCTTTGCTTTTATTGTATAAATTTATGTAATTTGATTTCCCCCATATGTAAATTACTTCCCCTGGAAACCTGGTCACTTTCCCTTGCCCCAGTAGCTTCAACCACCTACAAAACAAACAAAGCACAAGTCATTTAGTTCATCACAAAGCTAAAAAGAAGTGAAAAAGTACAAAAACAGAGTTTAAAAAATAAAATCATGTCAAAACATTATAAAAATGGGTTTTATGAGCCAAAAATTTAAAATATCCTTGTTTATAAGCCATTTCTTCATTTGAAAAGTTCATTTTCAAAGTGCAAGCAAGGCAAGGTCATGCTGGTGAGCAAGTGAGAGGAATGGGTGAAAGTTTGTCAAAAACCAGAGGCGCGACACACTGGGCAGGTGGCGCGGCGCACATAACTGGCGACACTGGGCAGGTGGCGCAGCGCACATAACTGGCGCAGTGCATACTCTGGGCGCAACACATTGGGTTTGTTGCATGGCACACATAACCAACAAGCCCGAAATTTCAAACACTTGCTCCAAAACACCCAAAATGCGTGGATTTTCATTGATACAAGTAGCTTGACCCTTTTCCATTGTTTTTCATAAAAATTTGATGGTTATTTGACGGTGTTTGTTGCATGGTGAGTGTTTAAAGAAACCAAACCCTACCTCTCTCTCCAAAGAAAACAATGTTAGGGTTTTGTGTTAATTGCTAGGCTGCCAAGTTATCCCCTCACTTCACCACTCCCTACTCCATTTTTCCCTTGATTTCCCTATTCCCCTAATTCACACACCCCTAATCCATACCCTAATTCCCATTTTCCCAAAATCTCAAAAACAAACTCCCAAACCCTAGTCCCTCCTAAATCATCCCCTAATTCCCCATTTCTCTTAACTAAACCCTACTCCAAACAGTCCCTAAATCCCTCACTGTTTTTTTCCCCTCTACAGTCCCTTGTATCACTCTTCCCTTGGTGGCAAAGTCAAAACACATCATCAAGACAGTTCAACATATCATCACCTACTTCTCCACGACAGTTTATCCACTAGCAGAGATGGCATCTAATCCTTCATATGATTATGAGGAGGAGACCCACAGTGATTCACCAATAGAGGTACATGCACCCAGGAGGCCTCATAGAGGTGGCAAACATATTCGAGAAGAACCAACCACTCTTGTTGAGTTACTGGCCTGCCCACTTGCCATCTCTTGTTTCCAACACTAGTGCTGTTATGAATTTTGTGAGAAGGTTGCTAGCATTCAGTTTCACCATGATTTGGCCCACTTATTTGTGCTGCATTTACATGATGGTCAAGCCACTCTAGCTGGTGTCACTTTCACATTAACACCAGAATCCATTTCACTATCAACTGATATTCCCAACATTGGAGAGAAATGGAACAAGAGGCAGCAAATTGATCGTTAGCATTATGAGCCATATATCAAACCCGACTTTTTGAGACAACTCAAGAGAGTGTTTCTTTTTTGGTACCTCAGAGATGAATATGCTCCTTTAATGAAACTGATCATGAAGTATTTCAGCTATGAGGGCCAGTTCTCCCATTTGTATGCTTATCATATCAGGCTATTGATGCATTTTACCCTGGTACAGATGATGAACATCCATTATTTCATGTGCCAAAATATCAAAAGGCTGACCACTCTAGTGCAACACAAAACTCCTCAGCAGCAGTTCAACAGTATTTACCATTTTTCTCTCATCAAAATTATGGTCATCCTTCAGCTTGGCTTACAGGGTATCACTTGGGAGGATTTCATCACTCGTGAGTTTTTCACAACTCCTCAAGGACCTTTAGTGGCTTTGCATGAGACAGGTGGACCTTCTTATCAGCATGAGGGTCATGAGACACAGGTTGCCAGTATGTCGGTGTTTATCACTTATCAAAAGGGGACTAGGCAGTTATTCACAACAGCAAAGTGAGTATTATCTCCACCTGGGGTGGAAGGGGTCTCGCTTCTGTCATCAGCAACATAGGTTTAGGACAAAGGCAAGAGGCCAATGCAGGATGAGGGGCCTTCAGGTGAGCGGGATTTATTCTTATTGAGGATGACGATACATATATGGGCCCACAGAGCACAAATCTCGAAGAAAGCATCCAAGAGCAGCAGACAGAAATCAAGGCCTTGTCCCTCAACTTGGAGAGGGCTAAGTGGATTATAAAATACTTGGAGCAAAGGAATAAGCAGCTTGAAGATCAACAGGTGATCATGGAGTTACAAAACATTTGGGAGAATCGCCAAGCTACCTAAAGAAGGAGGGTGGAGTTCACTTCACTAGAGCAAGAGATCAATGCCGATCGGGAGTCTTGGCTTGAGAGAGTCAATATCCACTTAGAGAGATTTTTGGAGAAGGCTAACAAGGAGAAAAACTTGCTGAGACACATGGATTTTCATTACATGGCGAGGAACAAAGTTTGCAAGGTGCGAATAAGGAATTTAAAGGCAAAATTGAAGAAGGCTTCAAAGAGGCGAAAGGAGCATGATCGACTTTGGATATTGGCTGAGGCTTCCTTGGCCCAACATAGCTCTTTATAGAGAAGAATCAGCCCAAATTTCAAAAAATTTGGAGCATTTTTTACATTTTTGAAATTTTTTGGCACAAAAACCGGAAATTCTGCCCTATGCGCCACGCCACGTGACGCTCGCTTTTGCTAGGAGCCTTTAAATCACAAAAACTCAGCATTTTTTGATTTGGCATGAATAATTATGCTTTCCTACCTATGGCCAAGAAATTTGGGCAGGTTTTGAGCCCTCAAAAGGGTCAAAAACACTTAAACAATGACCTTACTGCCCCTATTTTGACACACAGGAAGCAGTCTTGGGCGATTTGATTTTTGGTAGGGTAAATGGAAGTTAAATTGAAAAATTCCACTTGGGTTGGAAAGTATATAGGCAGACCTTTCCAACAAGAATACGTGGAGCTAATTTGGACATCGGGAAGGCCTCCAAAAGTGGGTCCAAACAGGCGCGGCGTATAGAGGAAAAATTGCCAATTTGACCAAGTATTGCTCTGTTTTTCACCCAGTTTTGGCCAGTTTGACTTTTTCACTTTCTTAATGTCAAATTGTGATTTAATTTCATATGAATTGATGGATCATGATGTAAATATGTCAAATTTTCATTTTGTTTGGTAGATTCATCAGTTAAAAAGTTGTTTGAAACTGAATGAATCAGTTCCCTTGTTTCTAGAGGCATGTTGTTTCATTGCCTAATTTCTAGTTCCTAGTTTAGAATCTGTTGGATCAGCTCCTAAACATGTGAGCTCGACCCCTAGAGGAAAGGATGAGCTATGATTTTTCTATATTATGTGTTTTGTTAGTCATTAGAATGGTTGGACTCTAGAGAAAGTAAGGAGCTTCATTGTACATTCATATTAGCATTTGGGCTAAGGAATTGAGACCAGGGTTTGCAGTACTCTTTGGGATCCCTGTGGCATTTTTTTTGGTACAATTCTTTCTTATGTCTTTGTGAATTTATTCATGTGTTATGTATATCATTTCTCTCTTACTTCTTCTCAGCTAAATCAAACAAGAGTGTAAGTAGAATGCATTGAAACTACAGTGCTCTACTTGAAGTTTGCTTTAGTTTCTTGGTGTTTTCAACTATTTGGAGAGGATCCAGGGCTTCTCTTGCCCTATTCAACTCCTCCTCTATCTAAACCATCCATCTCATTTGATTTAGAGTGCCAAATACAATTTCCTACCTTGCCCCATTGAGACCCTTGCAAGACTGAACCTCATTCCCTGCACCTAAGATCTACCTTTCCCTCAGAGCCCACAAAATCATCAATTTATTCAATCAAACTCTTTTACATCTATACCTAGCCTAATATTAGTAATCAAATCAGTCATCTCAAGCCTTTAGTGACCATAATCCACTGAGATTGACTCAGAGAGAGCCCTCTCCTGACCTGGTAGGGCTAGCTACCAGGCTGAGTGTGGTTTGATGTTGGCCCTGGATGCTACCTTTTCAGCTTGAGGTAACTCTAGGCACTAACATAGTGGCGACCATACTGGGGAAAAAATTGTTTGTTTGTTAGTATTCTTCATTTTTAAACTACAGACGAAGTCTGAAGATTAGCCAGGTAGCCTTCGAAACACTTTTGCTTTGCATTAGTGCAAGTAGATAAACACTATTTTAGTCAATCTCTGGTCTAGTCTTATTAACGGAAAATCTAACCTACAAATAACCCTAGTACATCTGATGATTCTGAGCTTTTGGATGATAAGCTTAGGATTTGATAGGCTGAACAAGTTGTCAATGTCCATTTGATCTCTTGGAAATAATAGCACACTGGCTTCCAGAAGATATACCAGAGCCAATCCACATCTAGATCCTCCTCCTGTATATGAGAATCCCAATCTTATTCCAAGAATCCTTCGTCAAGAGAGTTCCATGATTCTCATGTTTAAATCTCATTCATGCCCTGTGATTTTTGAGTATCTTGAAGAGCTTGATTTTGATGAATAGTTTGATTTGTCATTGTTTGAAACCAAATCCGAAAGTGTTGTTGGTTCTACGGTCCTGAATCCAGAATTTGTTACAGCTCTTTAAACTGAAAGGGCCAATAAGTCCATTGAAACAGCTCCAGACTTCAATTGTGGCTTCAAATACGCTGATTTCCTAGAAATTGCATCTGCAACCCTTGGATCTTCCGCAATTGCATCGAGCTCAAGGATTCCCACCGAACCGCCTTTCATTCCCACCATACCCGTGCAGCCTATTATATCTGATCAAAAGTCTGTAGTAGTATCGCCTCTATCTACTCCTTCTACTCCTCAAGCTTCCAAAATTGCTTCGCCTCCGCACACACCTCCTCATACACCCCATACATCAGCTGCATCTACTCCCCCAACATCCCCAAGACCGAATCCACCAAGAGCAATGGCTGCTCATTTTGCACCCCTTGTGCTGCCTCAGAATTTGGATGACATGCGCCGATTATCAAAGCAAAATTCCTTTGTTTGATGGCACTCATCATAGTGTTACAGCTCAGCAACGTGGACAAAATGATAGATTTCTTCAACCTTCATGAGATTGATGCGGAAAATGTGACAATGAGACTGTTTGTACAAACATTTGGTGGTGAAGTAAGGAAATGGTTCAGAGCATTGCCAGTTGCAAGTATCACTACATTGGCCAATTTGCAAAGACAATTCTTAGATCGCTGGGAAGTGAAGAAAAATCCTCTTCAGATCCTTTCTGAATATAAACACATCAAGCGGAATGCTGGTGAGTCTGTCTAAGATTATTGTATTTGTTTCAACTCTGTTTATAATGAAATTCCTGATCATATAAAGCCACCTATGGGGTTGGCCTTGATTAGGTTTCCAGATGGTTTTGACACTAATATGGCCTACCAATTAAGAGAGAGAGATCCAGCGACTTTGGAAGATATGGAGAAGATTGCTGTCAGTGTTGAGGCAAATTTGCTTGCCAAGAGAGCTAGAGCAAGAGCTAAGAAGAAAGTCACAATAAAGGAAGAGGATTCCACTTCAGACCAAGTGCTTCGGAAGGTGGAGCAGATGCTTGAGAGGATGAAAATTGACAAGCCTGAACCCCAAGTTAGAAGTTCCAACTTCCGTGGCCAGCAGCAGCCACAATATAGAATCAAACAAAGAGAGCAGCGAGGCCAAGATCAAGCAACGTAGTAGCCGGTGCAGACATCTCTACAGCAGAACTTTGTACATGGTCCAGAATCAGATGAAGAAGAGAATGTGACTGGAGAAGAAAATCATTTCTTTACGCCTAATGATATGCCAATTTTCATCACTGAGGATAAGGAGTACTCCGAGAATTCAGTTGAACAAAGAGATGAAAATTTCATTTTGGCAAATGAAATTGTTCTTGAAGAAGAGTCCGATGAGTACCAAAGAGGATACATGAATGCTTTGTCAGCTCAGCAACGACAATATTCACTCCGAAGTAGAGATGTGCCCGTGAATCCAATTCAGAAAAGAAAGGAGGCAACAACATCAAAGAATGATCCTCCTAATGTGAAAAAAAAAGGAAAAGAGACAGTTGATCCTACCACCAGCAAAACGCCATCAGCAAATGAGAAATCCAATTAGCCAAGTGGGTCAAAGGATAAATCTGAAAAGAAGGATGTTCCAGTGAAAGAGGTAGAAAAAGTTGTAGTTTTTAACTTAGAAAATGAAATCGCTAAGTTAATAATATCTATTCCTTTGACTGAGTTGATGAAGAACAACAATTATAAAGGTCAGGTGTCCAAAATGTTGAATTTAGATCCATCATCTGATATGGTGAATGTGGATGATGACAGTCCCGAGTTGATTTTCAGGCCAGCATTGGAAGGTCAATCTTAAGATAGTGATGTAGCTCCTTTCTACATTAGTCTTAGGGTGCATGACTTTGTGTTGCATAATGGTATGTTTGATTCTAGGGCCTCTCATAATCTCATGCCTAAGGCCATCATGGAGAATTGGGACTGGAAATTACCAGAAAGTATCATGACCTTTACTCTTTCGATTCTCGGAGAGTAAGGTGCATTGGTCTTATCAAGGATTTGGTGGTCAGTTTGGATTAGATTCCGACCAAAAATGTTTTGATGGATGTAGTCGTAGCAGATATACCTCCCAGATTTGGCATGCTTCTTTCCAGGTCTTGGGGAACAAAGATTAAAGGGACAATGCAGCTTGATTTCTCCTATGCTACCATTCCCATGTTCGGTCAGATGAGGAAACTATACCGGGAACAAAAGATGAAATACATGATCACTAGCAAGGAGAAACCAGTAAATCATCCGATCAACTATGTACATACTAATTTAGAATCATTTGTTTTATATTCAGATAGCTTTAATGATGTAAATAGCCAAGTAGTTGAGGTAGAAGACATCCTCAAGATCTCTGAAAATTTCAAAGAATTTTTGAAGCAAGAAAGGCAAACCGCTGAGCAATCAGCCTTTCGATAGCAACAACAGAGTGATGGACAGCAAAGAAGAGAAACAGAACAAACAAAATTTCAGCACTTGGAAGATGATGAAGCAGGCCTGTGGATCATGGATTTTGATGGCACGATAGGAAGGGAAGGTGTTGGAATTGGCATTTGGATACACAGCCTTGTTTTCTCCCCAAACAAAGTGCCAAGCAATGTAAAGGTCTACTCTTATAAACTAGCTTTTGATTGTTCAAACAATGAGGCTGAGTATGAAGCTTTAATTGCTGGTTTAAAAATTCTTAGAAAATTGAATGCCAAAAGGATTTTAGTGTATGGTGACTCCTAGGTGGTTATCAAGCAAGTAAAAGGGGAATACCAAGCAAAACATCCTAGAATGCAGGCCTACTAAAATGCGATGCTTGATATTTTGAGAGTATTTTCATATTATACTTTGACTTGCGTTCCTCGAGCTCAGAATATCATTGTTGATTCACTTGCAACAACAACAAGTAATTTGAAAGTTCCAATGAACTCAAACAACAAGTTTGAGATTCAAGTGAAACACCACCCAACTGTCCCGGAAAATCAAAGGTATTGGCAAGTGTTTCAAGATGATGATGAGATCGACGAATTTCTACAAAAAAAAGGTAAATTCAAAGATACTTCTATTGATATGGAAGTTTTGTAGCTCAAAGACAACATCATTCCTAAAGGTCTAATCCCTTTAGAGGAGTTGTTCAATCATGACGATGTGGCTCGAAAACCAAGCTTACTGGCAACCAAAAAAGGAGTGGAAGATGTGAACATTAGATCAACTTAAAATCCTAAGATGGTAAAAATATCAAAGGCATTGCCTCCATAGGCAAAGGCCAAGTATAACAGTTTTTTATCTTCTTTCACTGATGTTTTTGCTTGGGATTATTCAGATTTGAAGTCATATGATACAAGTATCATTCAACATTTCATCCCGCTCAAGCCTAATCAAAAGCCATTTCGTCAAAAGCTAAGGAGAATAAATCCAAAGTTGTTGCCCTCAATTGAGAAGGAAGTGAACTGATTGTATAAAGCCGGTATCATAGTCCTCATAAGGTTTTCAGATTGGATTTCAAACTTGGTGCTTGTGCGCAAGAAAACATGTGAGATTAGGCTATGTATTGATTTTAGAAATCTGAACAAAGTTTCTTTGAAGGATAACTATCCATTCCCCAAGATGGATCACATACTTTAGCGAGTAGTTGGAGCATCCAAGATGTCGCTACTCGATGGTTATTCGGGTTATAACCAAATTCTAGTCCATGAGGATGATCAAGACAAAACAGCGTTCACCACTCTGTGGGGAACCCTTCACTATGCAAAGATGCCTTTTGGATTGAAAAATGCTGGTGCAACCTTTCAACAGGCGATGGATATCGCATTTGCCAATGAAAAATATGTCTTCCTAGTTTTTTTATCTTGATGACTTAACTATTTTCTCTAATTCATATGAAGATCACCTATATCATTTGAAGATTGTGTTTCAGCGGCGTAGGAAGTATGGCATCTCTCTCAATCCAAAGAAAAGTTTGTTCGCCATGGATGAAGGCAACCTTCTTGGGCACATCATCTCAAAGGAGGGCATCCACATTGATCCAGCTCGGGTGGAGGCCATTCAAAAGATTGATTTTCCACGAAGTAAGAAAGAAATCCAATCCTTCAATGGTAAGATAAAATTTTTACGTCACTTTGTGCCCAATCTTGTAGAACACTTGTTTGGTCAATTTAGTATTCCTAAATTGATATCATTAATTGTCAACCCGGGGCTCGTAAGCTGATGAA
>APFE030104732.1:2863-16151 GCA_000404065.3 Pinus taeda | reverse complement strand
TCTTCAACAATGTTATAATTCTGAGCAGCTCTCGCATGTGGATTGAAAGTTGATTTCTGAAGTATACCTTTAGCAGGCAGTTTGATTACTAAGTCAGGGTTAGGTTTCTCGATCTGTAGCGGATTAGAACGAGGAGGAGTTGTAGTTGATGGGTTTGAATTAGAAGATTCTCCTTCTTTACCACCAACAGGATTTTTACTACCATAATCTTGTGATCGTGTCGCAATCCTGACATGAGGCATCATCATAATGGGTTCTTCTGAGGCATTTCAGGAAGAACCAATCATCTTAATATCTTGACTAGGAAAAGGATCCTTCAATACAATAGGCATTTGAGAACCTTTGACGATTTTCACAACCTCTGCTCGATGTGGGCAGTCTCTTGTAAAATGCTCCTCATCACAAATGAGACAAGGGTAACGAGGTTTACGTTTCTCGTCGGTAGATTCATTTTTATTTGTTTTCTCTTTTGAGTTTTGTTTATTTTTCTTCTTCCCCTTATTTTTACCATCGGATTTTGATTTGGCCGTAGATGATTCTATGACATGGATATCAGTAGTAATTTCAGCGGAAGAGTCTCCTGTCGGGGAATCTGGTAAAGTTATAATAGGAGAAGAATTATTTGAAGATTTCTTCTTCCTTTTAGTACTAACTGAACCAATCATACCATTAGTGACATGGGACCCTGAAGGAGCCGCAGTTATTTGATTGTGTTTCAGAAGGTTGGGGATTTTTTCATGTAAAGTACCTGACTGCGTATAGACGAGGTCAAGGTACTAAGCCTGGGCAATTACTTGATCTTCACTAAGAACTCCTGGCTTAGCTGCATCTTCAATGATTTTAGGTAATAATTATTTTACAAAGCATTCTGCTAAAATTTGATCCAGAATAAAAACTTTCACCAAACGTTGTCTACGTCGCCATTCATGAATATGATCAAAAATATATGTGGATGTGGATTGTTTTAATGAAGTTAAGAATTCCGTGCCATTGTCGTATCTGACAGGAAACTGAAAATGAGTTAAGAAATAGGTGGCTAACTGACTAAAATTATAAAAAGAGCCTCGTGGTAACTCAGTGTACCATTTTGTAGACTAATTAGAGTGCATTGAAAAAAACGTAAGCGAATTGAATCATCAATAATGGAATTAGATGCACACTAGAGGTGATAAGTCATGACATGATTTGACGAATCCTCTCTTGACTTACCCTCTAAATTTGGGATATCACTGGGCAACTTATTAGGCATCGGCGGCCAATACGGAAGATAGTAAATTGGATCATTCATAAAGCATGACAAATCAGGTAAATTCAAAGTTGCAATAAAAGGTAACTGACAGTTAGGGTCTCGAAAACCTTGGATAACAAGACCATCTCCAGGAGGAGGATATCCAAGATAACCTGGAATTGGATTTTCATTTGGAATATTATAACCTCCTAGGAAACCAGGATTAACCAGACCAAACTAGGGTTGTAGAGGTTACTGATAAGTATAGCTAGGGTACGGTTGATACTGATAAGCTGGGTTTTGTATAATAGGACCGAATTGATACTGTCACTAGTACGGTTAATAAGTAAATTGTAGTTGACTTGTGACAACTGTACTTGGACTAGGTTGTCCTACAGGGATTTGGACCGAAGTCTAAACTATAGGTCCTGACTGTGGTAAAGAGGCTTGAGGAATTTGCGCTAATGCAGGAACAATAGAAACTGGAGCTGTCGATACTCCAGAAGTAGGTGGGGTAGATTGAACAAAAGTTGTAGTAGTTGTAACAATAGTTTGAGGCGGAGTTCGAGGTGAACTAGGCCCACGCTGATGAACTACACCAGATGAAGAGGTTTGAACAGTAAGCTAGACAAGTTGCTGGGTTGGACCAGAAACCAAAGGTTGTCCAGGTTGACTTGATCACTGCACATTAGGTTGCAAAGTCTATTGAGTTTGAGGTGGATACCACACCATGTTCATTTCGGGGTATGGACCCACAAAAGGTTGAGCATATGAAAGGCCATAACCTGGTTGAGCATAGGGCTGATAATTATGTTGTACATTTCCAACTCCTTGTACAAATGGTTGGCCAGAAGGTGGTTGGAAACCTTGAGTTGGGTACTGACCTTGAGGTTGATAACCTTGAGGCACGCACTAAAACTAGGGTTGACCTTGAGGTATGTACTATCCCAAACATATGTACTGTCCTTGAGGTTTCCCCTTAGGTGGTAACTAGCTACCTTGAGGTTGTCCCCCAGGTGGTAATTGAATACCTTTAGGTTGCCCACCAGGCAGTAACTGACTACCTTGAGGTTGCCCTCCAGGCGGTAACTAACTACCTTGAGGTTGTGGATTTGGAATAGTACTAGACATCATAAGAATTTCTTCTACGCTTAATGATTGAGTTCCGTTATTGCCAGTTGATATCTCATGTTCAAAATGTTGAGGTGATGCTCCTGAAAAAGTACCAGTGAGTGACTGATACCCCGAAGGAACAGAAGGACCGCCATGTAAAAATGTTTCCGGTGTTTGGGAAAACATAGATGATTGTCTCGACATAGTCAAGGGAGGATAATAACCTCTGGGTGCAGGATGAAAATGAATTCAAGGTGGTGAAAAGCTAAGGCCTGGGTTTTCTAAAAAAATTGTCAATGATACATACCAAGCGTTACTCCTAAAAGGACTGTAGAAAATTGATTCATGCTCCCTACGTTCTAAAGTTGGTTGATTTTCAAGGAGAGTTATATCTTTCTCTGGACTAACAAGTTCTTCAATAGAAATGAGTCCAGAAGGAAGATTTTGGGTAATGATATTTCCTACCCTGAGTGAACCAGGACCACTAGAACTTGGAGAAGCAAATCCTGAAGATGGAGTAGCACCAGGTTCAGTTTCAAGCTCAAAAATTTCAGGTTCTTCAACTAATTCACTGGTAGGAGAAATACTACCAGTAACTTCCAAAAATGAAATTGGTTTAGAAATATAATCTATTGCTTGAACTTGATAATCAGGATGAACAATTAAGGAAGACTCTCTAGCTTCTGGTAACCCAAATCTACTATCACTAGGTGATACAAGAGCTCGTAGCCCTTCAAGCCGGCTTGGTGTATACTCGGTAGGTTGCCCCCGAAGTATACACCCTGGAGAGTGATCAAATATCTTGATATGCCAACTATCATAAAGTGAAAAAAGGATAAGGTTTGACCCCTAATGGGGCTTGGTAGATCGAGAGTAAAGATGGATCTATGTTGGTTTATTTAGAAGTATGAATAGTTGTTATTATTATTTATGTTTAATATAATAATAATAATAAAGTACTATTTAATGTTTGTGTGGATAACTATAGAAGATATATTGTAATCTAATGTGATGTTATTGTAATTCTAATTAATTTACTGTATTTTCAAAGATTTGATGTTGTATTTATCTAAAAAAAATTGGTAAGTTGTTGAACTACTAATTTTCTCTAAAGCTACTTTGAACTTTTTTATGGTCAATAATTTTCTTCTCCAAAGTTTGCCTAGGCTAAATCTTCTCCTATTCCCGGATTTTTTGTTCAAGTAAAAATAAGAAAACTGCTTTTGTTTATTTGAATTTTAAATAATTTTAGATTCATATATAAATTTGATTAGAATTCCATTATGACTTTTCCCTATGTTTGAAATTGTGAACAATGTGCTATTTGTTAGTTGAAACTAAGCCCTAGCCAATAGATATAAAATTGCAAATAGTGGGCAAAGCCCTACCCAATAGATCTAAAATTGTAAATAGTGGGTTGCTTATTAGTTGAAACAAAGCCCTAGCACTTCACAATGCGGCTACTAGTATCTGAATCTGTGAAGAAAATAATAGAAAACTTTCGTTTAATAACGAGCATGGAAAAACAAAGAGGGTGATTTCCCATCCATTTTTTACGAATCAATGAAAGAACGATGCCACTATCACTTTTGACAATCCTTAGCAAAGCAGCCTTTGAGAGAAATAACTTCTTAAATGGTCTTTTGCAATGGATAGCATTGCAAGGCACAAATTAGTGGAAGTTACATTCACACTCCCTCCCAAATACCACTTAACATGAAAGTATGCATAGCTTAGCCATATAAGAGAACATTAAGTATGTATAGCTTAGCAATATAAGGTTATATATGGAGTGATATATATATATATATAGATATAGATATATATACCAAATGGGTTAAAAACCATGCTTTGAAATGCACAAAACCCATTGTCTTCCACCTTATATATGGAGTGAGACTTATATATGGAAATTTTCTTTTGACAATAATTATTTTGAGAATGTTTATATCTTGAGTTACATTCTAAGTCTTTCCACGACCCAAGTTTAAAGAAATATTATTACATTTGGTTCTCACATGTATTATCAATGAGGACTGCAAGCAGTGGAATCGTTGTTTGTAAGTGTGTGCCATTAATTGTTTGTAGTTCAAAGACATGATCAATCCACATTTGGTAGAAATATAATTCCGAGCAACGTTAAATGATCATACATTAAGTAAAAGTTGATATAAGTGAATAGTTCAGAGATGATAAAGGAATATAATGAAAACTTTCAATGGAATTGTTTCCTATTAAGATATAATTGAATCCCTTAATCTCGCTTACACGTTTTTCACTTCTTCCTTCATAAGCCTCGATATTTATGTCACATCTCACAATAACCATTGTTTCCTTACACATGAGTTTGGCGTGGGAACTTCTGAATTGTGGATTCTAGCATGTCCTTGGAGGCTATTTGAAGGCATTTCAACGAGCACTAAAACTTTGATAGGAATTATTAGTTGTATAAAAATATTTATTGATAATTGTGTTTTAAAAATTATTTATGAACTTACCATAATTGTGTGCTCTTTCTGGTAAATATATCCTTTCTCTGGTGTACCATAAGGTAGTTGTAGCATGTTATATATCGAAAGGGAAAAAAAAAGAGTTTACATTTATCTTGAATCAAATTTTAATTAAACTATCAAAACAAACATAATGTTGAGGTGAATGTTAAGAGGGTGAAAAAATGTTATTTTCATTAGGTTTTGATTATATAAACCATGACTCCTCGACTAATGGAGTGCAATGAGAGATAGTGTATAATAAATAGGATAAATGGGGCACCCCTAGTTTTGGTTCCTTTTTAACCATTTGATCATGCCAGCATCCTTGCCTAGCCGTTTGATGGGGCCAACATCCCTTCCTAAGAATTGAAGTGCAATCAAACATGCCATTTATTACATTAGTTGCACCTCTATCACAGGTTAAAATATTATAAAGTGAAATTATAGCCTCGAATGTGCCAACATGAAAGCCACCACATTACATGTGCATGCCCATAAAAAGAAATGAAACCCACCTTCATGCATGTATTACACTTTGCATGCCCACTACAAACAAGGAAATTGACACAATAGTATATGTTGGGGTTGTCAAACCTTCATAGAGGAGGGTGTATAGTAACGTTGCGGTGGCATAAATGATGACTACTTTCACATGATGACATAAATGATGATTTCTTTCACGAGTATAGACTACATAAATGATTGTGAGGTACTATGCTACTAGGCATGCGTCTTCAACTTGGAATATGTTTATCAAACTTGGGATCTCTTATTTTTCATGTAGCATATTCTTTCTATAGTAGGTAGGTTATACAACAAGCTAGATAGGATCTGGAATTATTCTATCATAATGAATCGAACCCCTATGAAAGATAGGCTAGAGTGCTGAAACTAAGGAGGAATGAGTTACTTCCATTTGATCACTGTAGCAACTGGCTATACTAGATATTATGCTCTTGCCTCTAATTGCGCATGCCCCACCAACAAAGGAAAATATAGATGCAGTCCCAACTTCCCTGATAGGGGGTAGAGCGAATCGCTAAGTGAGTACCTCATTTTGTTCCCTCAGTTTCATGCTTTCCTCTCCCCAAGTGGAACAATTGATGTTAATGAGTATTTTCACTGTGGGGATTTGTCTTTCTTACACCATGGGAAGTTAAAAAACATGGTGTCGGGCTTTGAGGCCTAGGTTACTAGCCCTACACCTAAATGTGAACATAATTTTTAGATAATTACAACAGTAAAAAGGTTGGTAATTTCATAGATAAAGCATTTGGTACTTACCTAAGGTTTTGGATCGAAAACATTTGAAAATAAATCTGTGGACCTGGTTCATTGAATTGAAAGAATACTTGAAACCTTCTATTATCCAAAAATTACTCTTTGAAAAGTACTGATTTTCATCATGGGTTTTTCTAGTGTTGTTGTTCTTTCTGTTATCATGGCCTTTGAGGGGCACTGAAGTCTTTGTAGGTCGTATCTTGGCTGAATGTCCATTATCATATGTGATGGAGATGTATCCAACAAAGATCTCCAAGGAAATATTCATAGCTGCATTTACTTCTTGAAATAACCAAAGCTTCCTTAGCTCTTGCCATCCAAAGGTATGATGCATACTTTTCTTTCTTTTAAACCTAATACTTGTATTTACTAAAAAGGATTGATGCAATTATTATACAGATCACTTGATAATGGTCAATTGTTTTTTCTTACAGTATGATTTTTTTTGGTGTGTGTAGACTTTCCCTAGACTCATGGAAAATGGAGTGGTAGTACTAGATATGAGAGTAGATTCATATCTACCCACACTTGCTTCACTAGTTCTTGACCATGTTAATTTCTATCTCTACAACCAGAGCCCTGCAAAGGTATTTACAGCTTGAATTTCTATATATTGCATTCCAACACAAGGTTGCGTTATTTTATTAGATTTATGTGTGGAAATATAGTGGGATGAGACCATGTTGCCCTTCGAGGAATAGTTTCATAGCTTTTCTTTCCATATTCCATGATTTCTACAGAGGAATAATATGTTTCCACCCCACTCTGCCTATTTTACTTGTTACCACAGGATGTCAACCTGCATGATCTGTTGTAACTCCAATGCCATTTCCAGTCTCGGTGGAGCTCCTGAATTTGTTTGAGGAGAGTTATGGAAGTATCAAACAATTTTGTGTCATGTTAATGAAGGAAAAAATGTTCTCTCTTTTAGCTTCCTTCCTTTGAGAACAAGTCTTCTAGAAGTAATGTATAGGAAGGAGAGTTATCTTTCTTCCACGTAGCTTATTGGTAATGCCCCGACACAATAGACCTACCTCTATCTAGCTAGCAAGCTTAGTAAGAAAACCAGGTCACCCAATCTGCCAAGCAAGGAACCCGATGATATAATCACATAAAGATAGTATTGATGCTTCGTTCTCACCAACCCAAATACAACACTAACCACCTTGGAGACTTCTCTCAAAAGACTCAAATCCAAGATCATTCATTGCTCAACTTTTAGAAAAATAGAAAATTATTGTAGAAAATAAAAAAGCATTATAATATACTACCTCATTAATAAGTATTAACCACTACCTCATTATATTGAACTTGCAGAAAAGGAACTATTGAGATGCAGAAAGAAAGCGAGTGAAATTGTATTTGGTTTTTTGAAACATACCTAGGACTCAGTAAGGCACTTTCAGTGATACACAAAAACTAGAAAAATAGGTACAAGCGAAGAACTATAAATAAGTAACATGTGCAATAATAGGTACTACACATGGAGGAGTAGGATTGTCGTAAAATAACATGTGCAATCGATTGCATCTAGCCTTAGGGATTAAAGAACTTTGGATATAAATAAGTTGTCACTACATACAAAAACTTTGGATATAAATGAGTAGTCACAATGTAAAACATTCTTGAACTTTGGATAAATATGACTTAGTCACAATATTTCACATTGTGATGAAAGAAGCCTGTAATAAGAGGTCGATTTCCTTCAACAAGAAAGTTTCGTTAAAATTTGGATGAATAAAGATTAGAACTATAAAACTTTGGTTAAAAAATGACAGTCAACAACTCAATTAACTATCTATAAATGATCTCCCAATCATTATAGTCATGTTGAAGGCATAAATGATCTACCGATTGTTATAGTCATGTTGAAGGAAGGGACTAATAAGGGGATTAAATTTGATTTAAGAGACAACACATTTAAATAATGATGGTGTTGTAAAATCAAAATTTGGTGGTAATTATATTGGGTAAAAATTTGAATTTCTAGGGGATTTTGGAAATATAAAATGTACATTTTTGGGTGGAAGAGATGTTGTAATGTCTTGTACTGTAAACATTTGGACTCAATAAAATTACATAAAGTAAAATTAAATAAAAAGATTAATGCAAGTAACCTAAACATTTAAACTTAAAAGTATTCATGTGGAATATTTTTTATTTAAAGGAGGAAATTAAACCAACTTAGACCCATGTTACCTCCAAAGCTAACAAGCTAAAGGGATCAAATCTCTTTTGACTATAAAAAATATTTGTATCTCAAGAGATTTGATCCCTTTGGGTGCTTGGTAGATCCGAAGTTAGGATGTATCTAGGATGGTTTTACAAATTTTAGTTGGCCTGAGAGGCACTCTCGAGCAGAGTATAGAAGAAATGTTGTAATGTACTGTCTTGTAAGTATTTTGACTTGGTCAAATTACATAAAAACAAAATTAAATTAAAAAATAAAATAAATAAATAATTAAACATTATGGGACTCTATTTTAAAAGCACATGGTTTTTCTCATGTTATTTCTAACCCAAGGTTTTTCCCATGATATTCTTTGGCAACAAAGGATATGCTTATTCCCAAGAAGACTATACAAGCAACATATAACTCAAATACCATTTTTCATTCAAAGTGAAAACCCATGAGATTACATTCCTCTTCCATCAAAAGTGACAAATATCAATTTCATAATCATGGTGACAAACCATCAAAAGAAGAATTCATGAGGAAAAAGAAGGTTTTAGTTTTAAATAAAGTGAGAATATAGACAGTGGTTCAAATAAATGGAGATAATTTTAAAACTTTATTTATTTATTTGTATTTAAAGAGTTCATGCAATCTTAAATAAATAGATATATTTTTCATGTTCTTATACTCAAAATTTGAAAAAAATCGGATTTTTTCAACCTTTTTAGTTTTTACCATATTTCGAAGAAGTGGAAACATATTGTGTAGAGGTTTTACATAGTTTGCCTAATTAAGAAGCTGTGGAATTATCTATAGGAGCTATTTTATGGTTTTATTTTAGTTATTATAGCAATTTTGTTTAAGATGAATTCAAATGTTTTATTTCTAGTCAAATTTAAATCTATAATAGTTAACCAACTTAGCAATTTTTGTAATTGAAGTTGTATTTTTAAATGTAAAGATAAATGAAATATATTTAAAATTAAAAAAATCAAAATAATTTTTTTTTAAAATTTAACTATTTAAATTTACCCCCTTTATTTTCATGTGAGTTTTTTTTAATATTGTCTAAAGTAATTGAGTTGTTGCTCTCACATGAACTATTTTTATTATTTTATTGTTTCAAAAGAATATCAATTAAGAATATGTTTTTATATTATTGAAACTAAATGCAAACCATTGGTTTATGGAACTCTTATTTTTGGGCTCAAATAAAAGAATTCCCATATAAAGGTTGTTGCCATGTATCTATGCCACAACTTCAATATTCACAAGGACTTGTGAGGTATAATGATCTCTTTATATATATATATATATATAATATATATATATTATATAATATATATATAAGTATATATATATATATTATATATATATAATAATCATCACATATATATAGTACTATAATATATAGACTATTTTATTCTAAGTCATAGATGTGAATCCCTAAGTCGCATCTCCTACAACCTGAAGTTACAATTGTTGCAACTTTAATGCATAATTGTGGCAGCCCTAAGTTACAACTTCTATTCTCTTATTAAAATAAAAGAATTATTGTATAAATCTTGTTTCTATGTATTTATGCCTCAACTTCAATATTGAAAAGGAATTTTCAAGTATAATGATATCTTAATATATATGTTTTCCTGTATATATATAATTTTTTATTCCAAGTAGTAGATGCTACATGCCCAAGTCATGGCTTCTACAACCTTAAGCATCAATTGTTGCAACTTTAAGACATAGTCACTGCCACAAGATACAAGGGATTATTTTATCGAACCACCGCTACAACCTTAAGTTATAGTTGTTGTCCCTTACTCGAATAAAATAATTCTCATATAAATGTCGGTTTCCATGTATCTATGCCTGAGTTTCAATATTGACAATGGCTTGTTAGGTATAATGATCTCTTAATTCCCCATTATTTTCAAACTAGCTATGACTTATTGTAAAGCCCACCCTTTTCCTCTCACCATACATTCCACTATCTTAGAAATCAATTGCAGGGAGGGGATTCAGGCACTCATTGAATTTGAAACTTCTATGGGGTAATTTTTCGGGTCATGAATCATCTCATTCTAGTTACTCCCTTAAAGTGTCATTTTGAAGCAGTTTGTGCAAATCATTCTAAAAAATAACATTAGTGGCAATTTTTTTGTGGAGGACCTTTTTTTATTCTCTAAAAAACTCCATTCCACTATACAATAGGTGATGTTTTTGAACTACATTTAATCTTATATGTGCTTGAGTTAACGAAGAGTTTTATTTAGAGCCTCTAAATTTCTAGATGGAAGCTCGTTCATTTTTTTCTTAAATTTCCAATGATGTCGGTCTTATAATGTTGTTTCCTTCAAAATTCCCTTGGTCTTCCAATGTCCTAGTGTCAGCCTTCAGACACCCATTCCGACGGCACAAACGTCGCAACTGTGGGAGGTTCGTCGCAATATATTTTAAAAAATATATCATGACATCATTCTTTTGACCCCCTTTCTGATGGTAGAAACATAGCAACCATGGTAGGTTTGTCGTAATATCTTCCCGAAAATTTTGCAGCATTGTCGATCTTCCAACTCACATTGGGACAACACAAACATCATAATGATCGCAAATTTGTTAGAAAATATTTCTGTAAAATTCTCACTGATGACAGTCTTATAATGCAATTTCTGACAACAATATGTTGTCACAATTGGAAACTTTTTAGAAAAGGTTGACTTTCAGCAGGTCATCTGAGGACGGTTTGCAAAAAATATATAGGAGCATTTATCAAACTTTCAACAAAATGTCAATGAGTATATTCAATGAACAAATGTCAGAGATTCGATGATTACTATCATCATAATTTTGATGAAAAAGAAGATGTTGAAATTACAACTGCATCGAAAACGATGTTTCCTCAAATCTCCTTTTTCGTTATAGTGACGAAACATCTTTGCAAAAATGACGAAGTGTCATCGGAAATTGGGTCAATATTTAGTAGTGTGAGATTGGAAACAAGGGTTGATGAATCCTACTTCTGGAGGTAGGCCATAATTCAAACCCATGTGCAAAATTTTCCCTCTACACCAATGCAACTGTTGACATCATCCCTCCTCGACCACAACTACTTGCTTACCCTGTTTATATCCCCAATAATGGTAAGGCATCCAAACTAAGCCATGGTAGTGGGCATGCAACTTACCCAACTTACTTCTTCTCTTCCTTAGATTGCCATGATATTCACTTGAGATTACATAGGACCTTAAACAAAGAACATCGTATTATACATATTGAAGATCTCAATGAAGAAATTCTGAATAAAGAAATGGAACCGGTTCAATCTCTAGATACCTCAAGAATAAACCAAGTTCACCAAGAACCATGGGTTCATCCTTACCTAGAAAGATTGTACATAGAGAAACAAATTAGTCGTCCTAAATTTGATCTTAAAGGTGAGCTTAAAAATATGTGTTGGCATATCATTATTCCAAGAAATCAAGGATATCCCTACTTAATCAAAATTGGTAAGGGAGTTGTTTCTAAGGAAGCCCAATAGAAAAGGAAAGGATCCTCAAACTATTCACATTATGGAAAACTATGATACCTTATGACGGGGGAGTTCTCATGGAAAAGTACTCAAACCCTAGGAGCCTAGTAGTGAATGTGTAGATCAACCATAGTCTCATCGCAATCACGTTGATTGACCTTAGTGATTCCATCAATGTTATGATTCATGAAACCATGGAATCTCTAGGAATTTTCGATCTTAGGAAGACCCCCATAGTGCTATAAATTGTTGAGAGATCAACTATCAAACTAGAAGTAATCTTGGAAGATGTAGCGATCTTAGTATATTCATGGGGATATCCCACCGACTTCATGGTCCTTCAATCCAAGTCTTCTATGGTAGGATATCCTTTAATCTTGGTAAGGCCATGCTTGGGCACTATAGATGCTTATATTGGCTATAGGTTTGGTAACATGATCATTTCCCGTGGGATCTCAAAAAAACAACTTCCCTATATCCTCCCAGCAATATAAATCTTGAAACATCGCTTAGGTTGGTGGTGAAGAAAGTGATAAGGAGGAAGTTTCCCATTTAACATAATTTGTGGAATTCAAAGAAATGAAATTTACATTAAAAGCAATAATCTAGAATAAATGAAAATTGTAGAATATTTAACCTCTTACAAAAATAATTAAATATTATATGAATCAATTAAAACTAAATATAGTAATGATTCCAAAGGAAATGTCAATCACAAGATTTGGGTGTCTTGAGCGTTAACTAAAGTGTTGTTCAATCTAGCAAGGATTTCAAAGGCAATGTCGATAAGGTAGTTATGATATGTGAACATGTTTCACTCAAGTGTCAAAAATAAAGATAATGTGAGAGAAGATAATGATAACAACAATAACACATTAAATAGATTTCAACCTTGAAAAGGTAAACTCAAAAAAACGAGCTAATAGATTTATTGTTGAATTGAGGCTTCTATGATCCATAATAGTTGAAAGAATGACTTCGGTGTAAATCACATGTAGATAGACATTTGTCGAGGCGTTTCGAACCAACTAGTGTGGTTCATCGTTATGACAAGTTGAAGACACAGATCTAGCAAAGCATGTTAAATAGTCTGAGCAGAGACTCCAATATCTAAATTTGAATAACGACTAATTTTGACTGAAGGACCCAGGTCAAAAATATTATTATTATTTTAATATTATTTTTTTATTTTTATTTTTATATTAATATTGTTGATATATTATTTCATTTATGTAAATAAGTAAAAATAGGTAAAACTAAATAAATAAGTGAATAGTATCAACAGTAAATTATTTATTTATTAAAATACTAACATTAGGTTGTTAATATAAACTAAATCTAATGGTATTGAAATACATATTATTTATTATTTTCTTTTATGGAAATAATTTCAATTACTTAAATATATACATAAATAAAATAAGCTAATGGTTAGTTATAAAAATGATCTGTTTAATCATATATAATAT